>BDSI01000240.1:0-92539 GCA_003117195.1 Eudorina sp. 2006-703-Eu-15
CCCCGGCCAGGCTGTGGAATTCGTGGCGGGGGTGGTGACGGCCCAGCAACAGCAGGCGACGAAGGCACCCCCATATGGCGCGCGCACAGCCTTCCCGCTGCTTGCGAATTAATTCCCCCGACACCTTTACATGATGGCCCCCGCCTGCGTCAATTCGCAAGCAGTACGGTCTCTCTGTGCCCCCCCCGCCAGGCTGTGGAATCGTGGCGGGGGGTGGTGACGGCCCAGCAACAGCAGGCGACGAAGCGCACCCCATATGGCCGCCGCACAGCCTTCCGCGCTGCTTGCGAATTAATTCCGCCGACACCTTTACATGATGGCGGCCCCCCTGCGTCAATTCGCAAGCAGTACGGTCTCTGTGCCCCCCCGCCAGGCTGTGGAATCGTGGCGGGGTGGTGACGGCCCAGCAACAGCAGGCGACGAAGCGCACCCCATATGGCCGCCGCACAGCCTTCCCGCTGCTTGCGAATTAATTCCCCGACACCTTTACATGATGGCGGCCCGCCTGCGTCAATTCGCAAGCAGTACGGTCTCTCTGTGCCCCCCCCGCCAGGCTGTGGAATCGTGGCGGGGTGGTGACGGCCCAGCAACAGCAGGCGACGAAGCGCACCCCCATATGGCCGCCCACAGCCTTCCGCTGCTTGCGAATTAATTCCCGACACCTTTACATGATGGCGGCCCCGCCTGCGTCAATTCGCAAGCAGTACGGTCTCTCTGTGCCCCCCCGCCAGGCTGTGGAATCGTGGCGGGGGTGTGACGGCCCAGCAACAGCAGGCGACGAAGCGCACCCCCATATGGCCGCCGCACAGCCTTCCCGCTGCTTGCGAATTAATTGCCCCCGACACCTTTACATGATGCGCGCCCCGCCTGCGTCAATTCGCAAGCAGTACGGTCTCTCTGTGCCCCCCCGCCAGGCTGTGGAATCGTGGCGGGGGTGGTGACGGCCCAGCAACAGCAGGCGACGAAGCGCACCCCATATGGCCGCCGCACAGCCTTCCCGCTGCTTGCGAATTAATTCCCCCGACACCTTTACATGATGGCGTCCCCGCCTGCGTCAATTCGCAAGCAGTACGGTCTCTCTGTGCCCCCCCGCCAGGCTGTGGAATCGTGGCGGGGGTGGTGACGGCCCAGCAACAGCAGGCGACGAAGCGCACCCCCATATGGCCGCCGCACAGCCTTCCGCTGCTTGCGAATTAATTCCCCCGACACCTTTACATGATGGCGGCCCCGCCTGCGTCAATTCGCAAGGCAGTACGGTCTCTCTGTGCCCCCGCGCCGCCAGGCTGTGGAATCGTGGCGGGGTGTGACGGCCCAGCAACAGCAGGCGACGAAGCGCACCCCCATATGGCCGCCGCACAGCCTTCCCGCTGCTTGCGAATTAATTCCCCCGACACCTTTACATGATGGCGGCCCCGCCTGCGTCAATTCGCAAGCAGTACGTCTCTCTGTGCCCCCCGCCAGGCTGTGGAATCGTGGCGGGGTGGTGACGGCCAGCAACAGCAGGCGACGAAGCGCACCCCCATATGGCCGCCGCACAGCCTTCCCGCTGCTTGCGAATTAATTCCCCCGACACCTTACATGATGGCGGCCCGCCTGCGTCAATTCGCAAGCAGTACGTCTCTCTGTGCCCCCCCCCCGCCAGGCTGTGGAATCGTGGCGGGGTGGTGACGGCCCAGCAACAGCAGGCGACGAAGCGCACCCCATAAGGCCGCCGCACAGCCTTCCCGCTGCTTGCGAATTTCCCACTGCTTGCGAATTAATTCCCCCGACACCTTACATGATGGCGGCCCCGCCTGCGTCAATTCGCAAGCAGTACGGTCTCTCTGTGCCCCCCGCCAGGCTGTGGAATCGTGGCGGGGGTGGTGACGGCCCAGCAACAGCAGGCGACGAAGCGCACCCCCATATGGCCGCCGCACAGCCTTCCCGCTGCTTGCGAATTAATTCCCCCGACACCTTTACATGATGGCGGCCCCGCCTGCGTCAATTCGCAAGCAGTACGGTCTCTCTGTGCCCCCCCCCGCCGCTGTGGAATCGTGGCGGGGGTGGTGACGGCCCAGCAACAGCAGGCGACGAAGCGCACCCCCATATGGCCGCCGCACAGCCTTCCCGCTGCTTGCGAATTAATTCCCCCGACACCTTTACATGATGGCGGCCCCGCCTGCGTCAATTCGCAAGCAGTACGGTCTCTCTGTGCCCCCCCCGCCAGGCTGTGGAATCGTGGCGGGGTGGTGACAGCCCAGCAACAGCAGCGACGAAGCGCACCCCCATATGGCCGCCGCACAGCCTTCCCGCTGCTTGCGAATTAATTCCCCGACACCTTTACATGATGGCGGCCCCGCCTGCGTCAATTCGCAAGCAGTACGGTCTCTCTGTGCCCCCCGCCAGGCTGTGGAATCGTGGCGGGGGTGGTGACGGCCCAGCAACAGCAGGCGACGAAGCGCACCCCCATATGGCCGCCGCACAGCCTTCCCGCTGCTTGCGAATTAATTCCCCCGACACCTTTACATGATGGCGGCCCCGCCTGCGTCAATTCGCAAGCAGTACGGTCTCTCTGTGCCCCCCGCCAGGCTGTGGAATCGTGGCGGGGTGGTGACGGCCCAGCAACAGCAGGCGACGAAGCGCACCCTCATATGGCCGCCGCACAGCCTTCCCGCTGCTTGCGAATTCCCACTGCTTGCGAATTAATTCCCCGACACCTTTACATGATGGCGGCCCCGCCTGCGTCAATTCGCAAGCAGTACGGTCTCTCTGTGCCCCCCCGCCAGGCTGTGGAATCGTGGCGGGGTGGTGACGGCCCAGCAACAGCAGGCGACGAAGCGCACCCCCATATGGCCGCCGCACAGCCTTCCCGCTGCTTGCGAATTAATTCCCCCGACACCTTTACATGATGGCGGCCCCGCCTGCGTCAATTCGCAAGCAGTACGGTCTCTCTGTGCCCCCCCGCCAGGCTGTGGAATCGTGGCGGGGTGGTGACGGCCCAGCAACAGCAGGCGACGAAGCGCACCCCCATATGGCCTCCGCACAGCCTTCCCGCTGCTTGCGAATTAATTCCCCCGACACCTTTACATGATGGCGGCCCCGCCTGCGTCAATTCGCAAGCAGTACGGTCTCTCTGTGCCCCCCCCGCCAGGCTGTGGAATCGTGGCGGGGTGGTGACGGCCCAGCAACAGCAGGCGACGAAGCGCACCCCCATATGGCCGCCGCACAGCCTTCCCGCTGCTTGCGAATTAATTCCCCCGACACCTTTACATGATGGCGGCCCCGCCTGCGTCAATTCGCAAGCAGTACGGTCTCTCTGTGCCCCCCCGCCAGGCTGTGGAATCGTGGCGGGGGTGGTGACGGCCCAGCAACAGCAGGCGACGAAGCGCACCCCCATATGGCCGCCGCACAGCCTTCCCGCTGCTTGCGAATTAATTCCCCGACACCTTTACATGATGGCGGCCCCGCCTGCGTCAATTCGCAAGCAGTACGGTCTCTCTGTGCCCCCCCGCCCGGCTGTGGAATCGTGGCGGGGGTGGTGACGGCCCAGCAACAGCAGGCGACGAAGCGCACCCCCATATGGCCGCCGCACAGCCTTCCCGCTGCTTGCGAATTAATTCCCCCGACACCTTTACATGATGGCGACCCGCCTGCGTCAATTCGCAAGCAGTACGGTCTCTCTGTGCCCCCCCGCCAGGCTGTGGAATCGTGGCGGGGGTGGTGACGGCCCAGCAACAGCAGGCGACGAAGCGCACCCCCATATGGCCGCCGCACAGCCTTCCCGCTGCTTGCGAATTAATTCCCCGACACCTTTACATGATGGCGGCCCCGCCTGCGTCAATTCGCAAGCAGTACGGTCTCTCTGTGCCCCCCCGCCAGGCTGTGGAATCGTGGCGGGGGTGGTGACGGCCCAGCAACAGCAGGCGACGAAGCGCACCCCCATATGGCCGCCGCACAGCCTTCCCGCTGCTTGCGAATTAATTCCCCCGACACCTTTACATGATGGCGGCCCCGCCTGCGTCAATTCGCAAGCAGTACGGTCTCTCTGTGCCCCCCCCGCCAGGCTGTGGAATCGTGGCGGGGGTGGTGACGGCCCAGCAACAGCAGGCGACGAAGCGCACCCCCATATGGCCGCCGCACAGCCTTCCGCTGCTTGCGAATTAATTCCCCCCACACCTTTACGTGATGGCGGCCCCGCCTGCGTCAATTCGCAAGCAGTACGGTCTCTCTGTGCCCCCCCGCCAGGCTGTGGAATCGTGGCGGGGTGGTGACGGCCCAGCAACAGCAGGCGACGAAGCGCACCCCCATAAGGCCGCCGCACAGCCTTCCCGCTGCTTGCGAATTTCCCGCTGCTTGCGAATTAATTCCCCCGACACCTTTACATGATGGCGGCCCCGCCTGCGTCAATTCGCAAGCAGTACGGTCTCTCTGTGCCCCCCCGCCAGGCTGTGGAATCGTGGCGGGGGTGGTGACGGCCCAGCAACAGCAGGCGACGAAGCGCACCCCATATGGCCGCCGCACAGCCTTCCCGCTGCTTGCGAATTAATTCCCCCGACACCTTTACATGATGGCGGCCCCGCCTGCGTCAATTCGCAAGCAGTACGGTCTCTCTGTGCCCCCCCCGCCAGGCTGTGGAATCGTGGCGGGGTGGTGACGGCCCAGCAACAGCAGGCGACGAAGCGCACCCCCATATGGCCGCCGCACAGCCTTCCCGCTGCTTGCGAATTAATTCCCCCGACACCTTTACATGATGGCGACCCCGCCTGCGTCAATTCGCAAGCAGTACGGTCTCTCTGTGCCCCCCCCGCCAGGCTGTGGAATCGTGGCGGGGGTGGTGACGGCCCAGCAACAGCAGGCGACGAAGCGCACCCCCATATGGCCGCCGCACAGCCTTCCCGCTGCTTGCGAATTAATTCCCCCGACACCTTTACATGATGGCGGCCCCGCCTGCGTCAATTCGCAAGCAGTACGGTCTCTCTGTGCCCCCCGCCAGGCTGTGGAATCGTGGCGGGGTGGTGACGGCCCAGCAACAGCAGGCGACGAAGCGCACCCCCATATGGCCGCCGCACAGCCTTCCCGCTGCTTGCGAATTAATTCCCCCGACACCTTTACATGATGGCGGCCCCGCCTGCGTCAATTCGCAAGCAGTACGGTCTCTCTGTGCCCCCCGCCAGGCTGTGGAATCGTGGCGGGGGTGGTGACGGCCCAGCAACAGCAGGCGACGAAGCGCACCCCCATATGGCCGCCGCACAGCCTTCCCGCTGCTTGCGAATTAATTCCCCCGACACCTTTACATGATGGCGGCCCCGCCTGCGTCAATTCGCAAGCAGTACGGTCTCTCTGTGCCCCCCCCGCCAGGCTGTGGAATCGTGGCGGGGTGGTGACGGCCCAGCAACAGCAGGCGACGAAGCGCACCCCCATATGGCCGCCGCACAGCCTTCCGCTGCTGCGAATTTCCACTGCTTGCGAATTAATTCCCCCGACACCTTTACATGATGGCGGCCCCGCCTGCGTCAATTCGCAAGCAGTACGGTCTCTCTGTGCCCCCCCGCCAGGCTGTGGAATCGTGGCGGGGGTGGTGACGGCCCAGCAACAGCAGGCGACGAAGCGCACCCCCATATGGCCGCCGCACAGCCTTCCCGCTGCTTGCGAATTAATTCCCCCGACACCTTTACATGATGGCGGCCCCGCCTGCGTCAATTCGCAAGCAGTACGGTCTCTCTGTGCCCCCCCGCCAGGCTGTGGAATCGTGGCGGGGGTGGTGACGGCCCAGCAACAGCAGGCGATGAAGCGCACCCCCATATGGCCGCCGCACAGCCTTCCCGCTGCTTGCGAATTAATTCCCCCGACACCTTTACATGATGGCGGCCCCGCCTGCGTCAATTCGCAAGCAGTACGGTCTCTCTGTGCCCCCCCCGCCAGGCTGTGGAATCGTGGCGGGGGTGGTGACGGCCCAGCAACAGCAGGCGACGAAGCGCACCCCCATATGGCCGCCGCACAGCCTTCCCGCTGCTTGCGAATTAATTCCCCGACACCTTTACATGATGGCGGCCCCGCCTGCGTCAATTCGCAAGCAGTACGGTCTCTCTGTGCCCCCCCGCCAGGCTGTGGAATCGTGGCGGGGGTGGTGACGGCCCAGCAACAGCAGGCGACGAAGCGCACCCCCATATGGCCGCCGCACAGCCTTCCCGCTGCTTGCGAATTAATTCCCCCGACACCTTTACATGATGGCGGCCCCGCCTGCGTCAATTCGCAAGCAGTACGGTCTCTCTGTGCCCCCCCGCCAGGCTGTGGAATCGTGGCGGGGGTGGTGACGGCCCAGCAACAGCAGGCGACGAAGCGCACCACCATATGGCCGCCGCACAGCCTTCCCGCTGCTTGCGAATTAATTCCCCCGACACCTTTACATGATGGCGGCCCCGCCTGCGTCAATTCGCAAGCAGTACGGTCTCTCTGTGCCCCCCCGCCAGGCTGTGGAATCGTGGCGGGGGTGGTGACGGCCCAGCAACAGCAGGCGACGAAGCGCACCCCCATATGGCCGCCGCACAGCCTTCCGCTGCTTGCGAATTAATTCCCCCGACACCTTTACATGATGGCGGCCCCGCCTGCGTCAATTCGCAAGCAGTACGGTCTCTCTGTGCCCCCCGCCAGGCTGTGGAATCGTGGCGGGGGTGGTGACGGCCCAGCAACAGCAGGCGACGAAGCGCACCCCCATATGGCCGCCGCACAGCCTTCCCGCTGCTTGCGAATTAATTCCCCGACACCTTTACATGATGGCGGCCCCGCCTGCGTCAATTCGCAAGCAGTACGGTCTCTCTGTGCCCCCCCCGCCAGGCTGTGGAATCGTGGCGGGGGTGGTGACGGCCCAGCAACAGCAGGCGACGAAGCGCACCCCCATATGGCCGCCGCACAGCCTTCCCGCTGCTTGCGAATTAATTCCCCCGACACCTTTACATGATGGCGACCCCGCCTGCGTCAATTCGCAAGCAGTACGGTCTCTCTGTGCCCCCCCGCCAGGCTGTGGAATCGTGGCGGGGGTGGTGACGGCCCAGCAACAGCAGGCGACGAAGCGCACCCCCATATGGCCGCCGCACAGCCTTCCCGCTGCTTGCGAATTAATTCCCCCGACACCTTTACATGATGGCGGCCCCGCCTGCGTCAATTCGCAAGCAGTACGGTCTCTCTGTGCCCCCCGCCAGGCTGTGGAATCGTGGCGGGGGTGGTGACGGCCCAGCAACAGCAGGCGACGAAGCGCACCCCCATATGGCCGCCGCACAGCCTTCCCGCTGCTTGCGAATTTCCCACTGCTTGCGAATTAATTCCCCCGACACCTTTACATGATGGCGGCCCCGCCTGCGTCAATTCGCAAGCAGTACGGTCTCTCTGTGCCCCCCCGCCAGGCTGTGGAATCGTGGCGGGGGTGGTGACGGCCCAGCAACAGCAGGCGACGAAGCGCACCACCATATGGCCGCCGCACAGCCTTCCCGCTGCTTGCGAATTAATTCCCCCGACACCTTTACATGATGGCGGCCCCGCCTGCGTCAATTCGCAAGCAGTACGGTCTCTCTGTGCCCCCCCGCCAGGCTGTGGAATCGTGGCGGGGGTGGTGACGGCCCAGCAACAGCAGGCGACGAAGCGCACCCCCATATGGCCGCCGCACAGCCTTCCCGCTGCTTGCGAATTAATTCCCCCGACACCTTTACATGATGGCGACCCCGCCTGCGTCAATTCGCAAGCAGTACGGTCTCTCTGTGCCCCCCCGCCAGGCTGTGGAATCGTGGCGGGGGTGGTGACGGCCCAGCAACAGCAGGCGACGAAGCGCACCCCCATATGGCCGCCGCACAGCCTTCCCGCTGCTTGCGAATTAATTCCCCCGACACCTTTACATGATGGCGACCCGCCTGCGTCAATTCGCAAGCAGTACGGTCTCTCTGTGCCCCCCCGCCAGGCTGTGGAATCGTGGCGGGGGTGGTGACGGCCCAGCAACAGCAGGCGACGAAGCGCACCCCCATATGGCCGCCGCACAGCCTTCCCGCTGCTTGCGAATTAGTTCCCCCGACACCTTTACATGATGGCGGCCCCGCCTGCGTCAATTCGCAAGCAGTACGGTCTCTCTGTGCCCCCCCGCCAGGCTGTGGAATCGTGGCGGGGGTGGTGACGGCCCAGCAACAGCAGGCGACGAAGCGCACCCCCATATGGCCGCCGCACAGCCTTCCCGCTGCTTGCGAATTAATTCCCCCGACACCTTTACATGATGGCGGCCCCGCCTGCGTCAATTCGCAAGCAGTACGGTCTCTCTGTGCCCCCCCGCCAGGCTGTGGAATCGTGGCGGGGGTGGTGACGGCCCAGCAACAGCAGGCGACGAAGCGCACCCCCATATGGCCGCCGCACAGCCTTCCCGCTGCTTGCGAATTAATTCCCCCGACACCTTTACATGATGGCTAGAGGGTACTCTCCTCCTGCCAGCCAGGAGCCTGACCACGAAAAAGGTGTGACACCCCTGTGGTGTCACATGAGCCCTAGGGTCATAGTCAAGGGTCCTGCAGGAGGTCGGTCCTGCAGGAGCCATGTCGTGCAGGAGGCACATCCTGCAGGAGGTGTATCCTGCAGGAAAGATGTAGATTCCTGTATGATTAAATAGCAGTAAAAATGGGGTATTAATTCTAAAATATTTTCTTTTCCATAACTGTGCATATATTGATTCAAAATTGCTGTTAACCTCCATGGCTTATGAGCATGAATCATTGCTACAAAATTAATAAGCATTACATTATCCCAAATCGTGTGTATACATTTCTTGCAGGTGCACAAAAATCAACTACGAGGAATGAGTATGGCTGGTGCACATCCATGAATTTCAATGCAGTCTGGGTGTTATAATGCACTTGTTGTACGACAGTTGGTGGCAACAAACTCGAGCAGTAGTGATGTAAGGCAGGAGACGTAGATACTTTGAATTACTGAAATTACAGTGTTCCAAGGAAGGCGGCTTCACTCTGAATGCAGGTACTACAGGTGCCCCAGGTGATGTATTGTACGGATGTGAATTACTGATTTGTGTAATTGTAAATGTGGCACCCTGTTCCCCAAAACAGCAGACAGTGAGCCGACACTCATTAAGAACAAATAAATGCCTAGTACAACATTGTTATAATACGCACCGACCTAACTGACTTCCACTCCACGCACCATGGCAGAAAATAACAGCAATTAATAAGGTAGCTGTTCGATCCCCAAAAACGTCTACTAGGAATAATGGCACTCCAGTTGTTACAGATGATACAGAGTGTACAACTTTGTGAATACAAATCTGAGCTCTGCAATTATTTGTGGTCTTGTAAGCTAGTGGTCGAGAATCCGCTTGAAGATGTAGGCTTGAAACTGGCGTTGAGAGCCTGTTACATGGGAACCCCGGGTACATTAATCATTCCACATATTCCACACAGTTGCAGGTCCTGCCATGGTGTTTTGTAACCTCACCTTGCATTTTCACCTCAAAGTTCTCCACCAATGATAGATTACTGAAATGTAAATCTTCTTTCATAACAGCTGTAATCATTTGTTCATGGTGTTGTACAATGGCAAGCCCCTGCAAGACATTAAGAAAATATCATACTGTGTGATGCAGTGTGTGTATGCATTACCGGACTTACCTTTACACAGTGAGATCCTGAAACTAATTCGCCTAAGGACTGCTGATGATCTGCTCGGAAACCAGTCCAAAAAGTGTACACATGGGTGGTACCATCCAGGGTTGTAAGCCTTGGAGGTACCATCGGCGCTTGATAAAATCGTTTTTTCATCATTATCTGGTAACTGGCTTCACTGCCAAGAGTTAAATCATCAGAGGCACTGGGCGGTCGCACTTCATAGAAAAGATACTCAGGTACTGGTATATCCTCACAATTAAAACCTGTAGTTGGAGTATGCAGTCAGTGTTCGGTATGTTTGTCTAAATTTTATGTACACGGATGGTTCATGAACATTTACCTTTTGCAATCATGTCATTGAAAGTTGCTGAACTCAGAGAACGTGCCTTTGAAATTTTTAGATGACAAATATCAACACCCCATACTCTTTGAGGCTTAATTGCAAAGGCAACATGCATAGCTGGCCTGCACAAGTTACATCAACACAAGTCAGCTTGCAAAAGGCAGGCATAGGAATGACGATTTGTGTAACCTACATTCCCGATCCACAACCAATATCAACAAAGGTAGAGTCTGGGCCAAGACCAGTGTGCTGTACAAGTGAAGATATTATTTTTTCCATTCCACTAAGTGAAACAGATCCATGTAATCCTGTGCCTGATTCACCACCGCCAGCATTTTTCTGCATTCAGAAGGCATTCCATGTGGCCAACTAAACATTTCAGGGTTTTCGGATTTTCTTGCAGCGACACACCTCTTTTTGCTGCATGACCCGGTAAAGAGTGCCCAAAGCTTGGAAGGGGTTCTGCACAGATTATTACACAAATGTTGAAGCTGTCACAACAAATACATTCAGTTCAGTGCATGCAATTATTGATATTCCTTATTATATAATTCATCACACCAGGCGCTTATAAATGAGAAAGCAGACATGCCTTGCATGTTCCTTCTTCACATACAGAACAGGGCCCACAAACCTGAGTCGACCATCACAATCCATGTCATCATAGTAATACCAACCATCACTTATCCATATTTGATCACGTGCATTAAAATAACATGTGATATGATTTTCCTTCCACACTGCAACACCTTCCAGTGAGTACTTGCTAGAACTAATTGCAAGTAGCCCGCTCAAGAAGGGACACATGGCTGTATTGGGGTTAGAGGTGTGCATGAAGTCATAAGACAAGCGCACACAGACAATATCAGAAGACATCACTTCTAGGTGATATTCACAAAACTGCTGTGGACATGCCTCCCTGGATCTTGACATCACACGGTATAATCCCTTCAAGTGTTCCTCCACACACGACTCAACTGTAAATCCTGATCTATTACCTCCTCTGCCCAACACATTCTTGGTTTCATGTGCATTAGGAACATGCACAGTCAGCAAACCCTGCTCTTGTGCAACTGAACAATTGTAAAGCTTTCCTGCTGCAACTTCATGCCGGCACCTACACAATATGCAGTCAGTGACAGCTCTGACACATAAACTGAAGCAACTGGACCCTCCTTTTTCAAAGCCACAACTGCCCTCACTACACAAAAAAGCTGGAAAATCCTATCAATGCTGATATATTTACCAGGATTCCAATCTGACGCAATTACTACCTTATGCATATCATGAATCTCTTTTAGTGTACAAACCATCCGGTCCTGAGCATCACTCAACAACTTACTATCCTGCAACGCCAAAGCATGTGCAAGCTGTGCCCATGTCTTTCCAAGCATTCCAGCATTTATCAGTACATTCCGAGGCACCAGGACTGCCATGAGCATTCCCATGCTGTCAACTGCACAGAGATTCATTTTCCATTTTGGAACATGAACACACACCTTGGTCCATTTGTCTGAGCTTGCAAGATACAGCCCTTGACCTGCTGCAATGTTGGATTTCCTATGCACTGCCACAGCTTCTCCCTTTTCCCCAATGGAACATGCCACATCTCCTGCAGAAATAGACACAGCTTGTGAGGCATTCCTCAAATCCATAACTCATTTGGAAAACTCTCCCTTTTTTTAATTACTTAACAACCTGCTGTTTGTCCTGCAACAGCATCTGGTGTATCGACCAGCCGGGGCTTCTTCGGTTGATTGGAGGTAGAGTCTATCATGGCAATGCCTTCTGTTTCTTCCATGCCCTCACTGTTGGCAACAGACGCCAA
The DNA here is from genome assembly GCA_003117195.1 of Eudorina sp. 2006-703-Eu-15. NCBI lineage: Eukaryota > Viridiplantae > Chlorophyta > Chlorophyceae > Chlamydomonadales > Volvocaceae > Eudorina > Eudorina sp. 2006-703-Eu-15. Next base: position 11,801 of record BDSI01000240.1, read on the forward strand.
GCGAGACACTGCTTGGCGAGGTAACCCAGCGGTTGCCAGATGACTGGATGGCCAATCACTGGTTGATCCCAAAATATCTGCAGGCAGTATAGAGAAGCAGGTAATTTAGATAAATTTGTGTTTTTCATTGCAGCTACATAAAAATATAGATACTCATACCTGGATGTTTTTCAATGATATCCGTCCATCCTTGAATAATGAAGTCAATGTAGGATGTTGGGTAAACATTGTAAGCTAGAAAATTCCTGAAGTGATTCTTGAAGGCGTGCAGGACGTCAGAAGTTACAATGTGCACAGGTGAAATAAATGGCATAGAAGGTGCATCCTTATTCAACACTACTGCAGCAGCCTTCTTCTTCCATACATTTGTTTTTACCCTGTTTGACACATCGTGATTGAAACCTGTTCCCACAGCCGTATTTATTGGCATCCTGCACGATTCAATTCCAGACAATGTTAGCACTGGGTAATATAGATCAATTTGAGGCAGCCACACAGGATGCCAGTACCTTATAACTTACATAGTACAGCGATATGAGTTGTCAGCCAGTGTAGGTACTTTGGAGTACCTCATACCATCGGGATTAGGTGGCATACCCACATCACCCTCTTGGGGTGGTAGCACAGCAACCATATTTGCTATATCAGCTGCATGTGTATGCTTGTTACCACCCTCTGAGTCCCGTTTAGGTGATAGTGAAGAGGAAAGTTCTACCTGGCCACAATATGAGAACCAACCCATTGCAACAAACAGGAGGAAACGACCATCTGTACATGCACGGTTTGCATTGACCAGGATGCCAACATTCTGGCCTGGTACAACAGCCAACACTCCATTCTCATAAACACAACGGTCCATGAGGGTTGTCAATGTTTCTGCTTTCCCTGCATATATGTTTTAACATACAGCATAACAGTACTGAAGTTAGGGATGAATATGAGTGCCAAAACAGTGGGCAAAATATGACAATCACAACCCTACCTGCTGTGACATTTTGTGATGACTGCAGTAGCACACTGACCAGGCGGCTCTGCTCAGAGTGATAAATCTTGGCACCCTTTGTACCTACTCATAGAAGGAAACGATCCATCATCAGGGAATACACATAAGAAATCAGGACTTTACAAGCACCTGTACTATCTATAATTTCACACTTGACTGCATTACTAAACTGACCGTTCAGACTGCAGCAGCATGCTTACAAAAGTTTATCCCTCCTCCACATGCACCAACCTACTTTGGATGTATTTGTGCAGCTCCAAGTCACCTTCATAAATTCTGTATCGTGGATCATCACACCTGAGTATCATGCTCAGGGGCTCCAACCCAAGCTGGCCCAGAAAATCAATTGAGCTGGACCAGATGGTACCCTCAGGAAAAATGCTGACAACAGATGCTGTCGATCCAGGAATAAAGAGATGAGTGGGCATGCTGAAAGTAATATTAGTCTGCCATACTTCAGAAACACAGTCCCCATCACCAAGGCGGCAGATTTGGAACCTAGCAAAATGTTCCAATGACGGTATCCTCAGACGTATCAAGTCAGACCTGATGTCCAATAACTCTGCTATGATAATAGCACAAGGATTGACATGCTGTGCAGGGTTTATAGGATTTCCGCTTTCATCATTACGAAGTCCATCAAGCTGCCCTGATATCGTAAGGTACTGGAGAAAGCTGTGTGGTAAATGTAGCAACTGCATAGCCCCGGCTGCATTTGATACACCTTCACTACTGCTATTAAGTGCTTTTTCCAAGTCTGTAATCGTACATATTCTGAGGGAGGGATGGCTGCTAATATTTTGAGCAGTTGCAGCAGTGGCATTCCCAGCCACACCATGTGTCGATGGATGTGGGCCACCAAGTGTGTCTATGTAGTCTATGTGAGGTTTTGTGCAAGTTGCATGCTCCTGAAGGGCATCCTGCATGCAATTGTATAAATAACATATACAATAGGAATAGAAAAACTGCAAGAGGAAGCTAATGCAAAACAAACAGTCAAAATATCTAATACACAGTCTACAGAGTATCGGTGTATCATGTGCTCATTTGTGAGTTAGGGCTGGTGGTAGCCAGTGATGGACTAAAACCTCTAGGATTGGGTTTGGGTTTGCCAACGTTCTAAACTTTCAACTGACCAGGTCTTGTTTCCCTGGACTGAATGTATGATGTGACCCAGGTGATCCTCCAGTCTCATCCTGCAAAAATGTGAATGACTGTTGGGAAACCCAGCCTGTTGCTTGCTCAGTTCATGTAGGAGTTCTAGTTAGCATTCATACTACTCACCCCATAGAGAAGTTTGCTTGGTTGTATACTATCACCATCAGCATCCGCTGCAATGGATGCAATCCTTTCAAGTTCGTCCTGGATATTAAACAATATGTCAGGATGTCACATGTGCAATACCTGTAATACCTGTTAAGCAGGATCTTACCTCACTGATTTGGTGATTTTCCACTTGATCAACAAGACCTCGAAGAACGTCCAAGAAAACATTACATACAATCGATGCATCATACTCTTCACAGCATGATAGCGCTATTTGCAAGGCCGTAACAATTTCAGTTTCTCCCTTGCTGGATTGTTCCATCAGGGACACAAACACACTACACTTATTCGCCCTTTCCAAAGTATCCTTAATCCATGTATCCAGCTGAATGACATGGTCTTCATCATCTGCTACTTCAGTAATCCTGAAAGTACCACTGTGAACTGCAGTTTGGCCCTGCCTACATATGTTGGCGGCAGGATCCTGATTGCAGGGTAAGCTGTTGTGTTGCAGCACAATGACTAGAGTCCTCAGGTCACCTGTGAATATACAAAAAATGTTGAAGCATCATTTGTTTGTTCACACCCAAGATCATTTAGCAACGTTACAGGGTTCTCATTAAATGGATTGCTATATTAGCTATATCCCTAACCCAGTGGCCTAGAACACAACCGGGTTACCTGTAGCATCTCCATACAACTTAACGTGTGGTGAGTCCCCAGCTGGAATCGAATCTTTTTTTTGGAGAATGGAAGCCATGGACTCAGGCTTTTCCAAAGACCCTGCAAAACTCAGCAACATTGCTGTTTGAAATTTGCCAGTAAAGTAATGATATTCTGCTGTAATCATAAGCCTTACCGAGGAATGATTCGCTTGTGAAATGCCTGAGCAGCTCCGGATCAGAAAACATGGATTCCACAGCTTTCTTAACTGTAGACTCCAGCTTCAGGGCAGGTGAAATTTGAAAATCCGCCTCTGCTAATTGCTGAACCGCTTCGGATGCTGTTTGGGAGCTGATACCTGGCAAAGTGCTGATGTCAGTGACAACAACACTGTCATCCTTACCAGAACATGGAAGTAGATCCTCAACACGCTGAATATTTGGTAAAGGTTGCAAGCCAGATGGTAGTGCAGTCTGGCGGACATAACCAACTAGAGAGTCAGCCATTGAGCGAATATCTTGACAAAATGATGTGAACGGAAGTATTTGATTTCTGCAATCAATGGGTTAGAGTTTAGTGAAGTTAGAGTGTAAATAGTGTAAAGATAGAGGACAGGCACCCTAGTATGAGAATAATTATATTTCAATATCGATGTAGGCTGCCCATAGCCTCTAATACTTGTAAACATCAGCAGCCACTGGGCATGTTTTGTTGAGGCCTAAGCAAACATGAGCAGTATTGCATATCTACATCCGGCACCTGCTAGGTGTCATATTTGAGGCTTCATTATGACATGCAGAAAGACTTTCATTACTGTCATCCCACCCATGCTAGACCCGTTCTACCCGTTCATACCTTGCATTATCCAGCTGCCGTGCAGAAGAGTCAAGGACGAATTTGCATTGAGTCCGCAAGGTGCCAAGCTCCGCCAATGATGATGCTGCCTTTCCCCTTGCCAAATCGAGAGAGCTAAAAAACTCTTTGGTACTGTTCTCTGCTGTGTTGATACTCGCCAACATTTTAGACACATTCGTATTGTTCCTGTTGTAGAAGTCACTGGCCTCTTTGAACTTTTGATTCCTGAATTAAGCAAAAATACAAATATTGTGCACACTTATATGATAACTACCTTCCCAGATAGAGCAAGGAATGTGTCACCTCATAAACTACATGATGCATGCTAACTGGTACAGATCACAATACCAGAGGACATACATGCCCGGCCAACACCAGATATTTCAAGCATGAATGCCTGGAATGCCTAGCTAGTATAGCTACAATAATGGGCAAACTACAAACAGATGTGCAAAACATGCTTCTCAGCATGACTTGTAGGGACTTATTTTACACTCACCATGTCAGCAGCTCAGTCAGACGATTGACAGCACTTGAAAATTCTTCAAATGCAGTGGCAAGTTGCCTGGCCTGCATTGGCCGCGTAGTGTCAAACCCCCTAATTTGTGCCTTAGAAATTGCATCTGCACAACTGACAATCGCCTCCAGCTGGTTAACTAAGCAAGTGATAGGGTTCCATACCAGCTCATGCATTTTTTTTAAGATTGTTTCATATTCAGGGTTCATTAGCTTAGGTGCTTTATCTGCACCAAGAACCTGTACCACAGTACTCGGTGGGACACAGCTGAACACTTTAGGAACTCCATGTGAGGCCAATTCATCGGGATGAAATGTTTTAACCTGCATATCGATGCAAGACCAAGGGAGTTCACCCACATCTTGCAATATTAGCCATATACACCATGCATTAAGAACTATGCTCATGCTGTTAATGTGATTAGCTAGATTAGCCAATAATGATTACCCTACAATGCCTGTGCTTTGAGTTCATGCATGCAATCAACATTATGCTTTGCATGAACTACATATACGTTACAATATGTTCATGGACCATCTTACATTCATTTGGACCAGCTTACATTCATTTGGACCATCTTACATTCATACACCAGTTAGGATTACATTTCACAGTGTGTGATATGATATTCGCATTATTCGCATGGTAACTTGACTGCTTTAATTAAAATGCCCAAAGGTTTTGCATGACATCTCAATCAATTGAAGATTTTTCTTCCATAGACACCCTGCACTGTAAACATTAACAACATAATGGCAATATCTTCTGCTACAAAACCTACAATATGCAGAAGTGCCTCAGCACTGAAGCGAATGACTGAGTCTGCATTGATGTTGCCAGATTTAAACGTTCTGTAAAGTTGTTCAGCCTGTTTCACACTGAATTTCTGCATCAGTTCATAAAACACTGCTGCAAGATTTGTAGAGGCCTCACTCAGCCTTTTGCTGAGACCCTGCTCATGCTGCTTAATAGCAACATAATTCTCAGTCTTCATCTGTCCACTGAATGGTTGTGTGTGGGTACCAAAGGCCTTTCTGGCATGGCCACTGTGAGGGGATTCTCTTTCACCCATCATCTCAGGTATGTCCCCTGCTCCGCCCTGAGCAGACTCGCATCCATCCTGCGATAATCAAGGAAGTTACATGCAACAATAGACACATGGGGGTCACATGTAATAATAGTAACCATTAAGGCACAAATTCAACCAACATAATTACAGTTTGTAAAATACAACATCAAAGACCCCCCTGATATTGCTGGCACTACCCTATTCGCAGCAGTTAACATTCACTCTAACATTCACCCTAAATGTTTATAATGTTATACATATACTACAGAAATACAGATTACAGTACAATGTATATCAATATACAGTTGATATATACCCCTATACAGATTACTATAATGTATTACAGTATTATAACGTTTTTACATATGGATATATAAGAACTGTGTATTGACATATTATCATTTATATATTTACACAATGAGTATTATACCTCATCATCTGAGTGGAGGAGTTCACCATGAAAATATTGTGATTGCAGTGGACCTTGGCCGTATGTTGGAGCTGTTTCCTTGCTGTACCCACTAAAGAAACTGAATGTTTGTTGAGCTAGTCGAGCTGCTGGCTGAATGAAGGCTTTTAATGTCTGTGCAGTGTTATCAGCTGCAGGTCCAGCCAGCTGACTTGCTGCAGCTCCAGTTTTCACCTCGGCGCCTACATGTCTCCATTTCTGAGCTGACTTGATAACCTACATGAGTTGGTAATAAACAATGGACATGAAAAAAACCCTTAGAGTGTATCAACACAGATCAACATGACCTCATTAAAGGGGAACATACAGATAGGATGATTAAGCAAGCCTCTAGGAGATGTGTAGTTTATGCAAGAATTCACATATGGAATCCACCATTTTCAACATCAGCCTAGCAGCTCACCTGCGCTAGCTTTTCACGCTGGGATGTCAAAAATTGTAGTCCCCTGGATTCCATGTCAGACAGAAGAATGGCCCCTTGGACACCTTCAACAAGGTGTACACCAATAAAAGGATTAGCAATATGACTTGCAAACATTCGCAAACTATTGTTGTTCTAAAGAGTCAACGTGCATTACAGACCTGCATACTTGAAACCCAGCTGGAATGATGTTGGAAGCATCATACTCCTTATGCTGACACCCTTCTGGCCAGGTAGCTTCATTGCATTATCAATAGAGCAGAACAGATGAGATACCAGTCGGTCAGCCGCCTCGGGTGTAAAACCTGGGGTTGACTTGTTTGATTGCCTTGGAAACAAGGCATCAAGAAGTTCATTCTGCTTCACTGTAGAAGCGAGCAGAGCTGAAACATCATCACGAAGTTCTGCCATTTCAGGATCGCCCTGTAGCTGCACCAGATATTGCTGTAGGTGCTTGCATGACTTTGCATGAGCACAAGCTCTGTGTAAGAAGAAAAGATAAAAATCCTTGGTTACGGAAGTTAGGCATATCATGAAGAAAACAGCAAGCATTTTGGTAAACTTCACTTACGCTGCTTCAAAGAAGAACGTATCAAGCTTCACACTAGGTAGGCAACCCACAGCTTTTTTTGTGGAGGGGCCATCTTTGACAGGTGCTGCAGCAGACCCATTGGAGCTTTGCACAGTCGCAGGCACATTGTCACTCAGTGTACAGGGTAGACAGATCGACACAAACTTCATGAATGCTTCATTAGCCACAGGTCGTGGACCATCTGAAGCATAACGCCATGTAGGATCACTGATCAGGAGGTTCTGAAATGTCTGTAGTTGTACATTCTGAAACCAAGTATGATTAACAAGCAAACGTGGATAGCGGACAAACTTCCATGGGGGTTGTGGAACTGGTGTACCCTTATTAATTAAATCTGTGGCTGGCTTACGTTCATTCTGGTCAGAGGGTTCCTCAAAGCTGGCATTTGGTAGCTTAGCAGCGTCTGTAAAACCCACAAGGAATTTCCGAGGATCAGAAAAACACCAAAGCTTCCTAACCAGGAATTCGGAGCTGGCATTCTCAGGAATGTCTTCACCACTGAGGACAGCCACAGTGGAACGCAGACAACTCTTATTGCCATTAACCAACGAAAGTAGGCTGTCCTCCACCATTGGAAATGCACCCTGCAGATATAAAACAATATCTTTACTAATTAAACTTGATTTCCTGTGCACTTGTTGTCAACTTTTTCGTTAATTATGAAAATGGTTGTCAATACAACAGCAAACAGCTCACAAGCACAGACCAATGTCCCTGAATCTTACCTTCAGTGACCCATGTTTGCATCCACTACAAGAAGGCAAACACAGACTCGAGGAAGCCAAGCTGGATCGAAAGCGACGATGCCAACGGTTACTCATTTGCTCATTGGCCCGTGGTGGTTTACTTGGCTGTGAGTTTTGCTCCTTGTTTGCTGCAATGTGATCCTTGACTTTGTGTTCTACACGTTCCACCTACAAGCAATGGTTGAAGTAGTAGAAGAAATTATACATTTCATCAGTACAACATCCAGCTTTGTCATCCACACAGTGAAGTAATATGGTAAATACCCCAAAGACATTATAGGATGCCAGGTGCCATACATGCTATGCCACTACAGATAAAATTCATGGTGAAGCTCACTGCTGCAACCAGTGAGCCTATTACAATTGGTTTGTACCCTGCCATGTGTTGCCACTGGAGGCTCTCTGCCTTGGACATCAGCATGATGCTTTCAACAATATGAGGATGCTTATAATGCTTACAGTGTGGCCCATACAAGGCCATCAATTAATCCTGGGGTTGCAAATATATAGAGGTAGATAAACATGGTGTATATACATATGTATATATGTACATATGTATTCTTATATATAATATTTCATACTTTATATATTATATTTTTAGAAATAGCTTGTACGCATGTTTATGTTTATGTATATATTACAGTATTTATTACACCCCTAGTTCGTTGTTCATACCTGCTGATCTACACCTTGTGCAAGCTCCTCAACAGCACTTGAGAAGAACATCCTCAGGTTTGCTGCATCAGCTGTATCAGCTAGCTTCCCGAATATGGTGTCCATCTCCTTTACGACATGTATTAGAGATGATTGCCAAAATTTCAAACATGCGCTTTGATCCACATAAGAAGGGTGTGTACCATCAGGCAATGACCATGGAACCTGAACCGTTGACCCCTTGATGGTGTTGATGGCTTCCTGGACAGACCTAGATTGTAAATAAACAGATGACAAATGTTCAATCCAATTTGTAAGAGCACTGCCTACATGCTCCCTGTATCCCATTTTAAGATGAGACGCCATGTCTCTATGTCGGCATGTAGGCAATTCAAACGTATTCAGATTATCAACTATGGATTTTAATCCATTCTTAAGCTCCTGAAATATGCCTCTGGCTTCATCTGATTCTATCATAAAGAGGAATGGCTCCCTTACAGGAAACCAAGACTGCTTTATGCAAATGCAGTCCCCATTATGAAGGAGAGTCCACCTTGACCCATTGGGGCACCTTTGACTTGTCGTATGTGTCGCAGGGGCAGCGGGGGCGGTGGCTGAGCTGGTGGCTGTGGAGGTGGTGGGACTGGAGGTGTCAGTGGTGGTGGCGGCGGCGGTGGAGGAGGTTGCGGTGGCATAGCATGGAGATGCTGAGTCGGCGGTGGGGCTGGAAGCATCCGTGGTGGTGGCGGCAGTGGTGATGGCGGCGGTGGTGGTAGTGGTGGCGGGGGCGGTGGCTGAGCCAGCGGCTATGACAGCGGTGGGAGTGGATGAGTCAGTGGTGGTGGTGGTGGCGGTGGTGGAGGAGGTGGCGGCGGCAGAGCATGCGGCTGCAGAGTTGGTAATGGGGCTGGAGGCGTCCGCGGTGGTGGAGGCAGCGGTGGTGGTGGCGGTGGTGGCGGGGGCGGCGGCTGAGGAGGCGGTGGGACTGGAGGCCCACCTCCAATTACTCCAATCAATGCGGATGGACTCATAATCTCCCTGGAAAGCATTATTGCCCAAGATGATGTCATAAAAGTCGTTCTCAGCAACGACCGTGAACAACAAGGCTGAGTTGATGACACACCCATTCTCGTTATTCAAGGTTAGTGTTGCTGTGATTAATGCATCGGAAGCATAGTCTGACCTAGTGGTTACCACATTTGGACTGACGGCAATTGCAGGCAGGGTGGATGCACTTGGGCAATCAGTCAAGAGATGAGAGACGGAGGCAGCAGAGGCAGCGGGAAAGGTTGTGGAAGCTGTGGTACAAGCCGCAGGTGAGGGGTCAGCGTAGTCAGAGGGACGTACAAGACTTGCAGAGATGAAGCTCTTCGGTGATGACATATCCCTTAAAATGCGGTAATCCTTGCCAGCTATGCTTGCCCCATTTGGAAGTCCCAGAACAAAGGAATTGCCATCCAAATACGGGATGTGGTACAAACCATCAGCTGATTTCTGAAGGATAAGATTTAAGTCCTGTACATATTGTTCACAGTGGGTGGGCAGGTGATAAGCGTGAATATGAAGGTTCAGGACAATATCTACAATTTCTACAATATCACATCAAAAATGTTGAACACTCTGGTATGTTTGAGGGCAAATAGTGTGTATTGTATGGGTTGCTGAATGCACGAAGGTCCTACATTTGAGTCTATCACAATAATTACAAGTGATCTCTACCACGTATACCAATGCAGCAACACCATCGACGGGCCTGTGGTCTTAGCAGCAGTAACAGCATAAATAATAACAGGAAGGAATGTCAGAAAATGCGCAAGTTCACACTGAATTGTTAAAAAACCGTTACCTGTGTATTTTGGGGGGGTGTATTGCAGAATGTAAAGCTCACTGCTTGCCATGCCATTGGCACATCCAAGCCACCAATACACCATAGTGGCTTTGAACACTTTTGTACTAGCTCCTTGCATTGTGCAGCTGCAACATGATTGTTTCCAATAACTACATCAAGGTTGCCAAAATCGTGAACCACCAATGCAGGCTGTGTTGGTAAGGTTAAGCTGTTGCCATGTACACCATCCAGATGGATAGATATATAAACAACACCAATGACATCTGTGTATCCCTGTCCTATACGAACAGAGCCATGAGCCACCTCTGTAACAGTGAAACCAGGATTACCCGATAAAATTGATGACTGCAAGAAAGACTGTGAAATCACAGTAATTGCACACAGAGTATCCCGGATTGCTGATGCAAGCACTGTCATTGACCCAGTGGACACCTTGACCGAGCACACCATATGCTGACCATCTGAACGCCTGCTGCTGTAGGTGTCTGTGGTCGTGTCGGGAAACTTGCCAAGAATTTCCTGAATTTTCCTGGGAACTACATGACGAAGGCTGTCAGGTGCGACCATGATAAGCCCCCATTGAAAGTTAACTAATCTGTCAACATCCCATTTGTTTTCGCGAGATATCCTCAGGAAACAATCCACAAGATAGCCAATTCGTCGGTTTGTGAGGCACACCTACATGCAAATTTGGTCATACCCGGGGTCATACCGTATATTGGAACAGTCACATCGATAGCATGGCTGGGCCCAGTCTTACTCTCGTATGCACTTTCATGAATACTATTCATCTAGAAGAGCTAGTAGAACTGGATGACTCACTGTCCACAGGATGACTGGGCGGGCACAGTATGACTGCTGCTGGTCACACAATGCAGTCACACAAAAAGCAGTTTTTTATTATTAGGATGTTACTGCGGACCCCGCGGGTCATCAGTGACAGCCCCGGCGACAGCCGAGGCTTCCTCACCATACACGGCCTAAATGAACTAACACCAACATGGCGCTCCGGACAGCAGTTATACAGCCTGTTCCTATCAATAGAAATCAGTCAAACAATTTAAAAAAACAATAATGCTGGTAATGTTGGAGATGCTGCTTTGTGCCATATTACCGTACTGCCTCCAATTATTTGCAAATGAATGATTATTTATTTATTTATAGAGCTTTGCGAGGTCATAGATAAATAATTTATTACCTCGCAAAGCTCTAATAAAATTGCCGGGGGTACTTCGCAAAATAACTAGAGATTGTGAATACATAAGTTGACAGCCTCTCAAAAATAAATTAGTCTGTGCACACACACTAAACGATATGCCATGTGCTTTGGTTAGTTTAGAATATATAGAATCCCCTAGAACCGATGCCATTTTATATGTAGAGTCGATGGTCGAAGCTGCGAGCTTGTGCCTGCCTGTGGCAGGTCCGAAGCTGCACCACCTACGGTACATCACTTATGCATTAAAGGATAACTCGTCTTACACACCTTGCAATGAAAATTGTTGAACGTTTTACCGTTAGCCACACACGGACTGACACCATATATCGCACTGTGGACGGGGATCACAACCCTAGGGGGCCGGCGGGGCCCTCCAAATGCGCTTCACGTTGTGAACCCGCCCGAAAAGGCACCTACCATTTTTTTCAATGAAAGTAATGCCAGACAACGAGTTGGTGCAGCACCAGGTCTGCAACTGCTCCTCTCCTGACTGCCGAGTCTCTCCAGCAGGACAGCTAACAGCCTTCCACGACGTGGCAGTAGCTGTGATGGGCAAAAGCAAAATTAATTTACTTGCATGAGAGTTGGGTTACTGTTTAGTAGTGCCGTACTGACGTTATTCATTTGTTGTGGATTAATACTCAACCAATAGGGACCTCACAAATATCACAAAGTGCAAAGCAAAACCAGAAGGGTGGCACAGCAACAGGGTTAGAGGGCGGGCCACTACACGGGGTACACGGGGCGAGGAAGGCTGCTGCACGCTTCACTGACGCTGGACTGAACGATGGGAGTTCGTGCACTTTTCGTGCTCGAGGACACAACCTTTCAATGTTTCTGAAACAAACTCCGACCGATGGATGCGAAGAATGAACGCCACAAATACGAAACAATATTATTTCGAGCCTCGCAAATAATTAGTGTCAGTACAGTATTTATTGACGACACATTCAATGACACTCAATACACAACCTACAGCCAACGCACTGTTTCTAAGCTACCTTGTGAAAGCCAGGTGAGCGCTGGCGGTTTATCCGGCCTCTGACAGATCTTCCCAGGCAAAACACCTGCAAGATGCAGTGGTTGTCATCGAGTCATGAGCTCAAACACACTTGAATATCACTTCATTGCAATAAAAGGGATACAACCTACCTTTGGACCCTTCAGATGCCGCAGAGAAAATCTAAAGAGATGTGAGTCCATGGCAGAAGTGGGTGGATACCCTCCAGTAGCAACGGGGGCATCTGTACACATGCTGGTGCTGTCCTCGATGTCCGTCACAATTGGAACACCACCGCCAGAGCCGCCATCGTGACCAGTAGTGCTAGAAGCATAAGTGTTAGCAGCAGTACTGGTGCCGCCATCCTCCGCCTGCATGGCAGTCTGTGGAGCTGAGCCGCTGGCAGGCATTGAAGTGCCATCCTTGTAGCCTGGTGCCGCCGGTGGACGGACGCGGCCAGCAGCCGACTTGGGGGTCTGCACGCGAGGGGAGCAGGGGCAGCATTGAAAGCATGCAAGTGTGTGTGTGCGGATATGACTGATTCGCTTATGCAAAGACTATCTAGTCTGTTTATGGCCGATGGGGATGGGTAGGGTGTGTGCAGAACGAAAAAGGCAAAAGTAAATTATATCTGTTCATTGATGTCTGCAATAACAAATGGGTGGCGGCAGATCTATGTGCACGCAAGATGGTATGGTGTACCGTAGGTATACCTGTGCGCATACCGCATTGTCTCTGATTCTTTGCGACCTCCATTAGCTATGACCTCACAAAGCTTTAAAACAATTGCCGGGGGTACCTGGCAAATAAATAGATATTGTGAAAAACACATTGGCAGACAACTCGCAACAGCATATTAATCCGTGCAAGTGCACCGACAATGTGCTAGTTAAAACTCCCCTAGAACCGATGCCGTTGTGTACACCGAGTTGATGGTCGACGCTGCGAGCTTGTGCCTGCCTGTGGCAGGTCCGGCGCTTCACCACCTTTATTTTCCGTCCACACAAAAATCACACTCGCACATAATTAGAGGAATTACATTACATAGATACACTCGGTATAATGTTGGGAAATTTGGCGTTGTGGCTTTCTCGCTGCCTATATACACAAGATCACTTTTAAATACAAACCTGCTTCACCTTGATCTGCTTCTTGGGTTTGGATGTTTTTGGCTTGTTTAGCTTGTTAGCAGCAGCAATACTGGTGCCGCCATCCTCCGCCTGCATTGCGGTCTGTGAAGCCGAGCCACTGGCAGGCATCGTAGTGCCAGCAGCCGACTTGGGGGTCTGCACGCGAGGGGAGCAGGGGCAGCATTGAAAGCATGCAGGTATGTGTGTGCGGATATGACTGTTTCGCTTATGCTAAGACTATCTAGTCTGTTTATGGCCGATGGGGATGGGTAGGGTGTGTGCAGAACGAAAAAGGCAAAAGTAAATTATATCTGTTCATTGATGTCTGCAATAACAAATGGGTGGCGGCAGATCTATGTGCACGCAAGATGGTATGGTGTACCGTAGGTATACCTGTGCGCATACCGCATTGTCTCTGATTCTTTGCGACCTCCATTAGCTATGACCTCACAAAGCTTTAAAACAATTGCCGGGGGTACCTGGCAAATAAATAGATATTGTGAAAAACACATTGGCAGACAACTCGCAACAGCATATTAATCCGTGCAAGTGCACCGACAATGTGCTAGTTAAAACTCCCCTAGAACCGATGCCGTTGTGTACACCGAGTTGATGGTCGACGCTGCGAGCTTGTGCCTGCCTGTGGCAGGTCCGGCGCTTCACCACCTTTATTTTCCGTCCACACAAAAATCACACTCGCACATAATTAGAGGCATTACATTACATAGATACACTCGGTATAATGTTGGGAAATTTGGCGTTGTGGCTTTCTCGCTGCCTATATACACAAGATCACTTTTTTAATACAAACCTGCTTCACCTTGATCTGCTTCTTGGGTTTGGACGTTTTTGGCTTGTTAGCAGCAGCAATACTGGTGCCGCCATCCTCCGCCTGCATAGCAGTCTGTGGAGCCGAGCCACTGGCAGGCATCGAAGCGCCAGCAGCCGACTTGGGGGTCTGCACGCGAGGGTAGCGGGGGCAGCATTGGAAGCATGCAGGTATGTGTGTGCGGATATGACTGATTCGCTTATGCTTAGTTGAAGGTCATTGACAATGAGTAGGGTGTGTGCAGAGCATTATAACAGCAAACATACATCTTGTCTGTCTGTAAGTATGTCTGTGGTATTAAGTTGGAGGCGGCAGATTAATGTGCATGCAAGAAACAATGGTGGTAGGTGCCCTGGGCGGCTGGGAGGTAAGTTTGACGAAATAGTTTGGGGCTGCCCTCAATCCACAAAGAATCCGACGACGGAACAACGAACGCAAATACACTGTCTGATCCCGTGACCATCAAGGAGTGAAATGCTAATATACACGTCATATGCTGGATTATATAATGCATTCAGTCATGCAAACAAGTTACCCCGCCCGAAAACACACTTACAATTTCAGCTGTCGCATCTACTTTATCTGTGTTCGTTGTCGCAGGAAGAGCAGGTGCACCAATGCTGCTTTTGATGTCCATCACCGTTGGAGCACCACCAGGGCCGCCGACGTTACCAGCGCTAGCAGCAATACTGGCGCCACCATCATCCGGCTGCGTTGCGGTCTTTGGAGCCGAGCCGCCGCTGGCAGGCATCGAAGCGCCATCCATGTAGGCTGGTGCCGTCGGTGGACTAAAGCGGCCCGCAGCCGACTTGGGGGCCTGCACCCGAGGGTAGCGGGGGCAGCATTGGAAGCATGCTATGCATGTATGTGTGTGCATAGTGTGCAGACATGACTGATTCGCTCATGCTAAATTGAAGGTCATTGACAATGAGTAGGATCTGTGCAGAGCCTTATAAGAGCAAACATACATATTGTCTAAACGTAATTATGTCTGTGGCATTACATTGGAGGCGGCAGATTAATAATGTGCACGCAAGCAAAAATAATGGTAGGTGCCCTGGGCGGCTGGGAGGTAAGTTCGGCGAAATAGTTTGGGTAATTTGGGGCTGCCCCCAATCCACACAGAATCCGACGGAACAACAAACACACATACATTGTCTGATCCCGTGACCATCAAGGAGTGAAATGCTAATATGTACATCATCCGTTGGCCTATATAGTGCATTCAGCCATGCAAACAAGTACCCCGCCCGAAAACAAACTCACACTTTCAGGTGTTGCATCTACTTTATCCGTGTTTGTTGTCGCAGGAAGAGCAGGTGCACCAATGCTGCTTTTGATGTCCATCACCGTTGGAGCACCACCAGGGCCGCCGACGTTACCAGCGCTAGCAGCAATACTGGCGCCACCATCATCCGGCTGCGTTGCGGTCTTTGGAGCCGAGCCGCCGCTGGCAGGCATCGAAGCGCCATCCATGTAGGCTGGTGCCGTCGGTGGACTAAAGCGGCCCGCAGCCGACTTGGGGGCCTGCACCCGAGGGTAGCGGGGGCAGCATTGGATGCATGCTATGCATGTATGTGTGTGCATAGTGTGCAGACATGACTGATTCGCTCATGCTAAGTTGAAGGTCATTGACAATGAGTACGTAGGATCTGTGCAGAGCATTATAACAGCAAGCATACATATTGTCTAATCGTAATTATGTCTGTGGCATAACATTGGAGGCGGCAGATTAATAATGTGCACGCAAGCAAAAATAATGGTAGGTGCCCTGGGCGGCTGGGAGGTAAGTTCGGCGAAATAGTTTGGGTAATTTGGGGCTGCCCTCAATCCACACAGAATCCGACGGAACAACAAACACACATACACTGTCTGATCCTGTACACTGTCTGATCCCGTGACCATCAAGGAGTGAAATGCTAATATGTACATCATCCGTTGGCCTATATAGTGCATTCAGCCATGCAAACAAGTACCCCGCCCGAAAACACACTCACACTTTCAGCTGTTGCATCTACTTTATCCGTGTTTGTTGTCGCAGGAACAGCAGGTGCACCAATGCTGCTTTTGATGTCCATCACCGTTGGAGCACCACCAGGGCCGCCGACGTTACCAGCGCTAGCAGCAATACTGGCGCCACCATCATCCGGCTGCGTTGCGGTCTTTGGAGCCGAGCCGCCGCTGGCAGGCATCGAAGCGCCATCCATGTAGGCTGGTGCCGTCGGTGGACTAAAGCGGCCCGCAGCCGACTTGGGGGCCTGCACCCGAGGGTAGCGGGGGCAGCATTGGATGCATGCTATGCATGTATGTGTGTGCATAGTGTGCAGACATGACTGATTCGCTCATGCTAAGTTGAAGGTCATTGACAATGAGTACGTAGGATCTGTGCAGAGCATTATAACAGCAAACATACATATTGTCTAATCATAATTATGTCTGTGGCATAACATTGGAGGCGGCAGATTAATAATGTGCACGCAAGCAAAAATAATGGTAGGTGCCCTGGGCGGCTGGGAGGTAAGTTCGGCGAAATAGTTTGGGTAATTTGGGGCTGCCCTCAATCCACACAGAATCCGACGGAACAACAAACACACATACACTGTCTGATCCTGTACACTGTCTGATCCCGTGACCATCAAGGAGTGAAATGCTAATATGTACATCATCCGTTGGCCTATATAGTGCATTCAGCCATGCAAACAAGTACCCCGCCCGAAAACACACTCACACTTTCAGCTGTTGCATCTACTTTATCCGTGTTTGTTGTCGCAGGAACAGCAGGTGCACCAATGCTGCTTTTGATGTCCATCACCGTTGGATCACCACCAGGGCCGCCGACGTTACCAGCGCTAGCAGCAATACTGGTGCCACCATCCTCTGGCTGCATTGCGGTCTGTGGAGCCGAGCCGCCGCTGGCAGGCATCGAAGTGCCATCCATGTAGGCTGATGCTGTCGGTGGACTGAAGCGGCCCGCAGCCGACTTGGGGGTCTGCACGCGAGGGTAGCGGGGGCAGCATTGGAAGCATGCTATGCATGTATGTGTGTGCATAGTGTGCAGACATGACTGATTCGCTCATGCTAAATTGAAGGTCATTGACAATGAGTAGGATCTGTGCAGAGCATTATAACAGCAAACATACATATTGTCTAATCGTAATTATGTCTGTGACATAACATTGGAGGCGGCAGATTAATAATGTGCACGCAAGCAAAAATAATGGTAGGTGCCCTCGGCGGCTGGGAGGTAAGTTCGGCGAAATAGTTTGGGTAATTTGGGGCTGTCCTCAATCCACACAGAATCCGACGGAACAACAAACACACATACATTGTCTGATCCTGTACACTGTCTGATCCCGTGACCATCAAGGAGTGAAATGCTAATATGTACATCATCCGTTGGCCTATATAGTGCATTCAGCCACGCAAACAAGTACCCCGCCCGAAAACACACTCACACTTTCAGCTGTTGCATCTACTTTATCCGTGTTTGTTGTCGCAGGAACAGCAGGTGCACCAATGCTGCTTTTGATGTCCACCACCGTTGGATCACCACCAGGGCCGCCGACGTTACCAGCGCCAGCAGCAATACTGGTGCCACCATCCTCCGGCTGCATTGCGGTCTGTGGAGCGGAGCCGCCGCTGGCAGGCATCGAAGTGCCATCCATGTAGGCTGATGCTGTCGGTGGACTGAAGCGGCCCGCAGCCGACTTGGGGGTCTGCACGCGAGGGTAGCGGGGGCAGCATTGGAAGCATGCTACGTATGCATGTATGTGTGTGCATAGTGTGCAGACATGACTGATTCGCTCATGCTAAATTGAAGGTCATTGACAATGAGTAGGATCTGTGCAGAGCATTATAACAGCAAACATACATATTGTCTAATCGTAATTATGTCTGTGGCATAACATTGGAGGCGGCAGATTAATAATGTGCACGCAAGATACAATGATGGTAGGTGCCCTCGGCGGCTGGGAGGTAAGTTCGGTGAAATAGTTTGGGTAATTTGGGGCTGTCCTCAATCCACACAGAATCCGACGGAACAACAAACACACATACATTGTCTGATCCTGTACACTGTCTGATCCCGTGACCATCAAGGAGTGAAATGCTAATATGTACATCATCCGTTGGCCTATATAGTGCATTCAGCCACGCAAACAAGTACCCCGCCCGAAAACACACTCACACTTTCAGCTGTTGCATCTACTTTATCCGTGTTTGTTGTCGCAGGAAGAGCAGGTGCACCAATGCTGCTTTTGATGTCCATCACCGTTGGAGCACCACCAGGGCCGCCGACGTTACCAGCGCTAGCAGCAATACTGGCGCCACCATCATCCGGCTGCGTTGCGGTCTTTGGAGCCGAGCCGCCGCTGGCAGGCATTGAAGCGCCATCCATGTAGGCTGGTGCCGTCGGTGGACTAAAGCGGCCCGCAGCCGACTTAGGGGCCTGCACCCGAGGGTAGCGGGGGCAGCATTGGAAGCATGCTATGCATGTATGCGTGTGTGTGCATAGTGTGCAGACATGACTGATTCGCTCATGCTAAATTGAAGGTCATTGACAATGAGTAGGATCTGTGCAGAGCATTATAACAGCAAACATACATATTGTCTAATCGTAATTATGTCTGTGGCATAACATTGGAGGCGGCAGATTAATAATGTGCACGCAAGAAACAATGATGGTAGGTGCCCTCGGCGGCTGGGAGGTAAGTTCGGTGAAATAGTTTGGGTAATTTGGGGCTGCCCTCAATCCACACAGAATCCGACGGAACAACAAACACACATACACTGTCTGATCCTGTACACTGTCTGATCCCGTGACCATCAAGGAGTGAAATGCTAATATGTACATCATCCGTTGGCCTATATCGATAGTGCATTCAGCCATGCAAACAAGTACCCCGCCCGAAAACACACTCACACTTTCAGCTGTTGCATCTACTTTATCCGTGTTTGTTGTCGCAGGAAGAGCAGGTGCACCAATGCTGCTTTTGATGTCCATCACCGTTGGAGCACCACCAGGGCCGCCGACGTTACCAGCGCTAGCAGCAATACTGGCGCCACCATCATCCGGCTGCGTTGCGGTCTTTGGAGCCGAGCCGCCGCTGGCAGGCATCGAAGCGCCATCCATGTAGGCTGGTGCCGTCGGTGGACTAAAGCGGCCCGCAGCCGACTTGGGGGCCTGCACCCGAGGGTAGCGGGGGCAGCATTGGAAGCATGCTATGCATGTATGTGTGTGCATAGTGTGCAGACATGACTGATTCGCTCATGCTAAATTGAAGGTCATTGACAATGAGTAGGATCTGTGCAGAGCATTATAACAGCAAACATACATATTGTCTAATCGTAATTATGTCTGTGGCATAACATTGGAGGCGGCAGATTAATAATGTGCACGCAAGAAACAATGATGGTAGGTGCCCTCGGCGGCTGGGAGGTAAGTTCGGTGAAATAGTTTGGGTAATTTGGGGCTGTCCTCAATCCACACAGAATCCGACGGAACGACAAACACACATACACTGTCTGATCCTGTACACTGTCTGATCCCGTGACCATCAAGGAGTGAAATGCTAATATGTACATCATCCGTTGGCCTATATCGATAGTGCATTCAGTCATGCAAACAAGTACCCCGCCCGAAAACACACTCACACTTTCAGCTGTTGCGTCAACTTTATCCGTGTTTGTTGTCGCAGGAAGAGCAGGTGCACCAATGCTGCTTTTGATGTCCATCGCCGTTGGATCACCACCAGGGCCGCCGACGTTACCAGCGCTAGCAGCAATACTGGCGCCACCATCGTCCGGCTGCGTTGCGGTCTGTGGAGCCGAGCCGCTGGCAGGCATCGAAGTGCCATCCATGTAGACTGATGCCGCCGGTGGGCTGAAGTGGCCAGCAGTCAACTTGGGGGTCTGCACGCGAGGGTAGCGGGGGCAGCAGGTCTACCGCTGCTAAGCCCAAAGTCTTTGCCCAAACCCGCTATACCTGAAAAACTCATGATACATCACGTGTCGTCCCTTATACATTTTTTAGCAATTCACTACGGAAACACACTCACACGTTCATCGTTGTTGTGGCCATCCTCCGCCTGCCTGGCGGTCTGTGAAGCCGAGCCGCTGGCAGACTGTATGCCAGCCGTGCACATGGTCCGCTCCATGAGGACCTCCTTTTTCATGTGTAAAAATTAGAAAAACACACCGATTTAGTCACAGCTTCTTACACTATGGAACTCAACATTCATCCAAGTATCTCCTGCACAATGCATGCAGACAAGCAACACATATTCGGTTCTCACCCTGAATGTTTTCCGTCGGGAGGTGCTTGACTGCGTGGTTGCACCCGACAAGGATGCACTGTCAGGTGCCGTGGCCGCAGTGGCCACAGAAGTGGAAGGGATAGCTGCACCCAGCCAAACGGCGGCTGGAATAGCTGGAACAGGAACAGCCGCTGAAGTGGACGGCGAAACACGCTTGAAGTAGCACGAGACCAGCTTCTTCAGCAATCCCGATCCTACAAGTATTATTGAAGAGTATGTGGCCGTCAGACATTCATTGTAAATGGTCTAAACAGTATCCATGCATAAGGGGGAGTGCATGTAAATATTTGCATGTGACGGAATGTGTGCCTGTGTGTGTGTGTGTGTGTGTATCGTTACATATCTGCCGGGCCGACACTGGCCGGGGGCGCTAACCCGCCCCATTAGCCCCATACGGGAGACCGCCAAAGCACTTTCTCCCGGATACGGGGGAAAGGGGCGTAAGGGGCCTCTGTCCCCTCGCTCTCAACCAAGGGCGCGTGCCCGATCCCCGAGGATCGGTGATCGCTGTGCCCCCTCAAGGGAGTGGGCGAAGGCCCATCCCGGGCGGTCTGCGCCTCGCAGTCCGCTGTTCAACCTCCTCAAGTCCTTGCAGCACCCAGGGCGCGTTTCGGAGGCGCGCCCCTGCTTGGTGCGGTAAAACTAGCCTGGTCCCGCGTCCCAACCTAATCGTACTAGCTAGGGTTGCACCCTCCGGCAGGCCTGCCTGCCCAGCTGAGCCAGAGTGTGCGTGTGTGCGTGTGTGCGTGCGTGTGTGTGTGTGTGTGTGAATCGTTACATATCTGCCGGGCCGTGTGTGTGTGTGCGTGTGTGTGTGTGTGGCCGAGCATGCCAAGCCCAACCAATTTACCGCAGACCAGCAGTATACAGGTAGTGTGGATATTGTTGGTTTAGAAGAACAAAATAAACTTACCCTGCAGCTTCGCCTGCCAGTCGGCTGCAACCCGCTTGAACGCCTGCAACACTTCGAACGGAAGCTCAAGTGGATGCCGCCGGTCCAGTGGCTCCCTGAATGCAGCTGTTGGAAGACCCTCGGTTATGCGAACCCAGTGCCCGCCGTCAACATCATCAGCTGACGCTGTGTGCCCTGGCCGGTGGATTAGCCCGACCACGTACTGGTAACCAGGAGGGCAAAGAACCTGGTAGGGCTCCAGGCACAAGTCATCGGTACCACAGTCCTGGTAAACAATAATGGCGGTGCGCAGAGGGATAGCAACCGCCATGAACTCCAAGCATGTGAAATCTGTGAACGGGCCCATCCTGGTGAATGTCGCAAAATAGGCTGATGGGGTCTGCATAAATGATGCTTTCTCCTGATGGCCTATGTCGATGAAGGGGTCCTTGACACTGGAAAAGATAGTCTTGTTAGAGACCATCGAAGCGGCCATCACACGCATAAACTGGGCCTCCTTGTGGGTAGCCTCGTCGGGCGGCACCAAGCATAGCGCACCACAGTTCCCAGCGCCAAGGTTGTCGATAAACCTGACGTCCTTCTTAGCAACACGCAGATATGAGTAAATTGTCATATTTGTATTGGCCTGCAAAGCAAATCAGATGAGGCGCAATATGTTCTGGGTGTTGGGTGACGCAAAAGCAAGTTACCACAAAGGTACATAGATCCTAGTCACATATCGTAACATATGGCGTAAGAGAAGGCTAGAATGGTAAAGCATTTACAACCAAACGTGAGGAGCTTGCAGGACAGGCTCTTCCAACGTCAACGGAATTTGGGTCGCCTGCACAAAGAAGATGATAGCTCAAAATACCTGTTAGGTATACTTGCGATACAGGCAACTCAAGGAAAAAACTACTTAGAATGAGGTTCCGAGAGAAAAGGCTGTACACTGACGAACTAAACAAGGGTAGGAGATGAAATGTGTACCACCTTTCTTATGAGAACTACATAATTTAGTGAGCGTTCCAGTAAATAAACAATAAAAGGATAGTACGGCCTCCGTTCGTTACGGATCATCAAATGTATACTTTATGTAAAATCAATCATGGAGTTAAATAATGATTCATAGTATATAAGTATATGTACGTACTGGCTTGCTTTCATGCTGGTATATGTAAAAGTGTGGTATGACTGCGGTCACAGTGAGCTGGGACTGCGGTCATGGTCGAGTGACCGCGGTTCCAGCAGTATGACCGCGGTCATGTACGGCATGGCCGCGGTCACTGGGCCATGACCGCGGTCACGTACGGCATGGCCGCGGTCACTTGGCCATGACCGCGGTCATGACCGCGGTCATGGGTCTGACTTTCCTGCCAGTATGCCCGCCATCCCTGCAGGCTGATTCATTGTTCCTGCATGGATTTGTTTTTATTTTTGCAGGAGCTAAAGTCTTGCCTGCATGGAGTCTTAACCAGTCTGCAGGAATACTCATTGCCTTGCAGGAGCTAGCATGTTTGCTCAGGGCATTTACTTGTTATGCAGGAAGGTAGTTATAATTCCTGTGGGCATGTTCTGGCCCATGCAGGACAGGCAGGTGCTTGGCCGCGGTCACAACCGGCTGTGACCGCGGTCATGGCCCAGTGACCGCGGTCATGGCCAAGTGGCCGCGGTCACTGGGGCTGTGGCCGCAGCCATGTACGACAAAAATTTCTCTGACCGCGGTCACAAAAGTGTGTCCGCGGCCACAAAGGCAAAACATATAAAGATGGACCCTGGAATAGCTTGCTGGGACTCTTCAACTCATATTGTTATTTTAGAAATTAATATAGCTTCCGTTTCTTCCACTGAATCCTCAAAGTCGTCAACTCACTTGTTGTAATAGTCCTTTCTGCCGTAAAGGGCCCTGTAAACTCTTACAATTAATGCCATCCCGTGACTGATTGTTGACACAAGTGTTTCATTCAACCAATTTCAGTCTGTATCGAAACATTTGATGTAAAATCATTAATCCAGCAGGTTGCTTGCGCAAGGGTGAGTCGAACTGCCCAGGGAATTGTCCATGAGCGTCCAACGAAATATTTTATCAAATAACATCATTGTTCAATGTTTCCTTCATCTATTAATGTTTGTATTAGGATAGACGGCAAACCTCTGGCCAGACGACCTCAATTGCGGACGGCTGATGTTACGTGTTCATGACATGATCTGCTTACATATGTGCATATGTGAAGAACCCATTAGACTAAGTGACTGCACTGGTGTTCTACACAGGTGTTCTACAGCTCAACTGTTGCCACTATGCCGCCACTCGACCTTCGAAGACTCCCGACATCCTGGGAAGATTTCATTGATGGTGACCAGCAGCTCTTGGCTGCGTACCCAGATGAGGTTCCTGAGTTAAAGAAGGCGCTTGCACTTCTCTCTAAGCAACCAAGCGCCGCTGCTGTGTTGCTCGACCTATGCGCGGAGTCGACCGACCTCAGCGACAAAAAGCTGCGCAACGAGATAGTGGCCTCAGCGACCGACCGGATTGAGCAGAAATATGAGCAGGTTATGGACTCACATTTGGAGGATGCCATTTCCGTTTCATTGCGGAACCTGCTCGATCTTGTTGCCAAGCTGAAGAGTGGTGACTCAGCCGGTTCTCCAGCTGCCTTCGCCACACCAACCGACAATGATGTCTCACGCAAGCGTAAACTCCAGGTAACGTCCATGAACACAGCATGATGGGCTGACATGGATATCTCTGAGTCATGGCAGGTTGTAGGCTCTAATATGCCTAATTGTCTCCGCCCTCTTATATCTTAATCACACTATCACTTAAGTCATCGTTAATACTATTGTTAGTTACATGCATTATTATTGTTTTTTAATGAGCAACAGCATATGAAGAGCTCGTGCAAAGATATCATATTACTGGACGGGCAAACCCGAGTGTGGCATGAGCATTGAGAGTGCCATCTGCACCGCCGTTTTACCCCGCCTCTCAGTTCTGTCTGCTGCTTTACAGAGGACCCCGCTGGTTGCCATGCACCATTTTGGTTATCATGCATACTTCCGCGGAGCATTCACATACTTAGTCCAAGTCCTCCTTTCCTATTGGCCACTGGTGTTATTCCATCTATTTTCAGGAGGAGGCATGCACGGCTTTGCGTCAGATGGCGATGCAGGACAAGGGCGGCAGAGTGAAGGGACCGGAAGGGACACCGCAACCATGTTTTTGGTTGACCAGGGATCGCCCACTCGGCAGCCAGCTTGCACTTCCTGCACCGGATGGCGTTAACGTCATAAAATTTCTGGAAGTGTTTTGTGGGCCCCCTCCCACAGCCATCAAGGATAAAGAGAAACCTGACTCTGGCTCAAGACGGCCTGCTCCTCAAAAGCGTCCAAGAGTTGAGAGTGTGGACGGTATCGCCACAGGTGGCCGCTCTTATTCTGAAGGACATATGTTGCATTTCAAGTGCCTTGTTTGCAACACTGTCAATAAGGTCAGCAACGACAACACCAAGAACGTGTCAGAAATACGCAGCCATTGCCAATCTGCAAGCCACCAGCGCGGCATGCAGGTAACTAATTAAAAAATGGGTTGGTTTGGCATGGGTTGAGCTCTGCCATTGAGCAATGAGCAATATGGTATCTGCTGCATGCTATGACTCGAGGAATCATGCTGTCTTTCATACCGTTGATTAAAGTTATTATTACCAGGTCCTGCTAATCCTTGCTTATCGCTTTCTGATCGATTTCCCTTACATAGGCTGCAAGGCTCGGCTTCATGGTGTCAATGCGTTATCTACTCACAGCAGTGGAGGATGAGCCCGAGACAAAAAACGCTCTTGAAAATAATGTGGTACGCTACAAGTAATTGAATGTATGGAGATCCACTTGTGTTCATACAATCACCACTCTGGGGGCGACCGAGCCCCCACTTTCTCTCTTTTCAGATGGGGTGGGGTGAAACCCCATCCATGTGTTGTAAAATGAGCAATACTTTGTTAAACATTAATAAGTCAGCATTATAATATCAAGGATACATTAGCAAGTTTACAATAATAATGACGACAAGAGGGGCCTGATCATGCCTCACCCAGCAAGGATGCTAGGAGCTGAGCGGCATGGTCAGAAATACGACATTTATTTCAAAGATAGGTTGTATGGTGATATGGTTGATACTCTATTGTAGAACATATATACATTTTGCAACCCCATCTATCAAAACTACATTCTGTCTTCCTAGCTAGTACCCTCTGTCATACATCAAAGCCGGCATTGCTGGCCGTGCACAGCATTTTTGTTGTTTTCCTATTCACTATAAAATGTCTTACTGTTTCCTTCATATTTACCAAATATTGTAAAGCATGTGATCATGTTCACGGGGATGTGTCCTCCAGCTTCCGTGGATTTACATCGCTTGATATATGGACCTGAAAATGAATTTTGGCTGGATGAACTTATGTTTGCCTGTTATTTTTCCGAGGCTGTCAATATATTTAGTCACACTCTCTAATTGTTTGCGAGGTACTCCCGGCAATTATTTTAGGGCTTTGAAAGGTCGTAAGTAAGCCATTTATTCGCAAAACATTAGAGGCATTACGATATGTTAAAGACAGAGGGAAGCTGGCTGCAACGATTCTGAGTCCGACCATTCTTGGCTTTGAAAATTCGTCATCACCTCCAATCGCTGGCTTATGTTTGCAGGATCCCAATTCACAGCTCCCTTTGACACCTTCTGAGATTGAAAAAATGACACCGCTGGGGAGGAGGCTATATGAGTCATACAAGGTTGTTTATGATGATCATGTTGATGCGTCAGAGTATTTGAAGGCACCAAGTGTTGCTAACCAGCCTGCAGAACCTCTGCAACTTGTCGTAAGTCCTGGACCCAGACAGTTTGGCTATCTTGGTAGCAGATTAAGTTTAGGAAGTGGGGGATCTGGACCAATCACACCTGAAGAAACAGAAGAAATCGGCCCAACCATTATAGATGATTCGGCTGGTAACGCGCCAGGGATTTCAGTTGGTGGTTGCAGGCTAGAGGAAAAGTACGAGATGTACTGCAGTGATCAGGGTGAGTCGTAAGACTAAGTTATGTGTGCCTGTGCACATATATTCTTTCCCACAGTGCCAGTGCTGTGGAAAGCAACATCATGTGGCTGAATGCTGCTGTGGGAAGGCTCCCATAAGTAACTCATCTGAAGCATTATTACAGTTGGGACATGTGGACCGTCCAGTACAGTGTGTAAAGCTGCCATCGACTTGGACACCAGGTTGTTTCCTAATGATATGTGGAGAATGTCGATGCTGTGTATCATTAAGTCATCAGCCTAGTGAACAGCCTCAGTACAGCTTGGAGGCTGAGACGCTTCTGTCCGCTATTGAAGGGAGAAGATCCAATGGTGGATGTCAAGGCTATGTAAATATTGGTTTGTCATCCAGCTTGCCAGCGGGCACAGTATCTGCTGCACAGCTGAAGTCATACAGACACTTGGCTGATATTGGTTATCCCAAATTAGCTGAATTGGTAGTCAAGTTATCAGAGCAAGACCTAACTGACTTGATCAAATCCAGTGATATAGTATGGTACCACGGACTTCATAACGGGTGAGTTCAGTTCAGTGCGGGCGCCATTTAGCCTGTTATATATGCAAATGAATTGTTTTGAAAACTGGTCTGTGTCCGTATGAACCAGGCGTATAAGATCTTTATTCTGCACTGGGACAGACAATTGCCTACCGTGCCAGCAGCTGAAATCCGGCAGGGCTTCTGTTGCAGTGGAGCGCAGGTCCAGCAGGAAATTTATGCGGCTTTGGGATCTGACAGCCACTTATGGTACAATGGAACATAAAAATAATATGGAGACCTCTGAGCGCATTGGATACTTGACTGCAGCGGAGCTGCTCTATCGTGCTAAGTATGCGCATGAAGGCTTGGACAGGCTGAGGGTTACAGCAGTGAAGCTTGAAAGGCAACGAACTGCATTCAACAACCTAAAAGCTGAGCTAGCGCTTTTAAAATCTGAGAAGCCCAATGTTCCACGTGTATGTCAACTTTTCCAGCAAGCCTTCAAAGAAGGTAGGCCCCGTGTATCCCGTCGGTTTCAGATGACCGATAAGAATTGCAACACATGTGCACACAACCCACCACCATTGTGCAACCTTACCGACCTGTGCTGCAAAAGAAACAATCATGGCATCTGGCCTTTGCAGGGTCACTGGACAATTCTGGGTTAGGGGCAATACTTACAGATATTGGTGAAGCTCTGGTGCATGGGAAAAAGGCTAGGCGGCTCAGCAGTGAGACAAAGTTATTATATGCAACACTACTCCAATATGGGGGTGCTAAGGTCCACAATTACGTGTCCGAGCTTTTCCTTGGTCCCTCTTTAAGCTGGACAAGGCGCCTTCGTGCAAAATTTGATTATCCACTCGCAATGGGATTTGCTGATGCCTTCCTTGCCATTGTCAAGGAGATCCTTCAGAAGCACAAACTAATGGAGGCACCCTTCATAATTGCTGAGGATGGAACAGCTTTGCAGATGCGTATAGATCTAAATTTTGATGCTAAATTGCAAGAGGTGTACATTTTTGGTTTATGTGGAGGGAGCTATAAGGTCCAGAGTGCAAAAGATGTGTTGGAGCTGTTACGCTGTGTTGGGCTTGCGACATCACTTTACGTCTATACTGTGGTCCCTATTGTGCAAGGTGCCCCACATTTGCCACTCTTTGCATTTTGTCATGATAGCTCCGCCAACACGTTTACTACAGCCACCGTTGCAAGGGTATGGCGGTACATATGGCAGGTAAGTGTCACTTGAACGTTTTAATTGTTTAATCATAAGTATCACAGTGCTGTATCGAGTTATATTGAACCCTATGCAGGAATGTGCTAAGAACAAATTAAACATGATTGGTCATACACATGACGGTGATGGCAGGCTTCGAAAGGCTTGGAGGCGGTTCAGTCTGAAAGGCTCATTGCCCCCTACGTTTAAGAACATGTCGATTGATAGTTTTCTTATTCAAGCTGTGGCACCTGAGGTAAGTTTTTTGCTATATAAAAATGTTGCATACAACCTGATATGAATATTCAGATAACCGGAAAGTGTGTTATTGTAGGTATGCACAGGGATGCATATTGTAACAGTTCTGGATCCCCTTCACATTGCATGGCGCATCAGGCGTATGTACCTCGACCCCAAACGAAATCTTTGTTTTGGTGGATTGTTGATTTCCCATAACAAGCTGATTGTCATCCAGCAGCTATTGGGCCTAAATGCTGCAGACCTGGACCCGAGCAACAAGCAATCATGGGAAGGTGTGTGGTGTGTTTGTTACATATTTGTCCGGGCATGACACTGGCCGGGGCAGCTACCCTGCCTTGCTCTTGTGTATGTATGCAGGCGTGTACATGCGCAAGTAAGCACATCAATAACATGACCCGACTGGACTAGTCCCTATGGCATAAACAGGTCGGTTACCGGTCGGTAGCAAAGTCGGTTACCGGGGGGGTCGGGATTGGGTCGTTTTTGGGTCGGTTACCCGTCGGCTCGGTTACTGGGTGGGGTCGGTTACCGACCTGGGGGGGGTCGGTAACTGGGGGCTCGGTAACCGAGCCTCGTAAGTTTCCGAGCCCCCAGTTACCGACCCCCCCCAGGTCGGTAACCGACCCCACCCAGTAACCGAGCCGACGGGTAACCGACCCAAAAACGACCCAATCCCGACCCCCCCGGTAACCGACCCCAAAGCCCGGTAAACGAGGCCCCCATGGTCAGTAACCGATCGATAGCTGGGGGTACTGTGTATGAAAGCATCATCCAAAATGTTACAGAAGCACCGGTATATAGGGGCCTGTCCACGCTGTCCACACCCGGTCATGTGTCCTGTCCACACTGTCCACGCCATCCACGCAGCCGTGTCCACACTGTCCACGCCCGGTCATGTGGTGCTGTCCACGCCCGGTCATGTGGTGCTGTGTCCACGCTATCAACGCCCATCCACGCGGCCCTGTCCACGCTGTCCACGCCCGGTCATGTTGTCCTGTCCACGCTGTCCACGCCAACTCATGTGGTCCTGCCTGTCCACACTATCAACACCCATTCATGCGCCCATGTCAACGCTGCCAACAAACACCCAGCCAAGCGGACCTGTCCATGCTGTCCACGCACCGCTGCATACATGAAATGTTGTTATGTGAATTCCCAACATAGCGCATTACCCAGCATGTCAACCCTGCCAGTCTCAGCACGCGTGTAAGTGGGCTTCTTCTGGTTACCCGTCTAACGTCACAGACATGCCCCTCTACCACTTCACCCCGCCGCTGTGCGCTTCTTCCTTGTCTCCCCACTCCCACCCCGGCCATCTGCCCTCCCACTGGAACCCGGCTTGCCCTGCACCATTCCCCCTCCTCCCTTACCCCGGCGTTTAGCCGCCCGATTAACCTCCTCAACTTTCCTTGCCTCATCTCTGTCACCGCCATCACTGCTGCTGCTCCCGCTTGTACTGAACAAAGCGTCACTGTCCTCCCTAGTGGGAGGCATGTTGTAGGGCTACCATAAGTGGAGCCCCGACCCCCAGTGTTCCCGGTGGTGTCTCTATCTGCCATCTCCACCTCAACGCA
Source organism: Eudorina sp. 2006-703-Eu-15 (assembly GCA_003117195.1). Taxonomy (NCBI): domain Eukaryota; kingdom Viridiplantae; phylum Chlorophyta; class Chlorophyceae; order Chlamydomonadales; family Volvocaceae; genus Eudorina; species Eudorina sp. 2006-703-Eu-15. Next base: position 41,905 of record BDSI01000240.1, read on the forward strand.
GCCTCCACTGGAGGTGGCACCTATTCACCAATGCGATCCACATCCAACCATGCCTTTACACATCCCTGCCTCTTAAAAGGCCCTTCATCACGTGCACCCATGCCCTACATAGTCTAAGATGTGCACATACACACCAGTATGCACCAACTGGCCGCCTTGCTTAAGCCTTGCTTAGCCGCTCGCCCCCGCAGCTGCTGTGCTCCACAAGTGCTCCCCCATCCAGCAGCCACGCCAGCCTCTCCTGGGGAGAAAGGTGGTTGTAAAGCTATCACTGACAGACTAACAACGTTGTGCAAATAACATTAAGTACAGTTACTCAGAGTAGCAAAAAGAGGACTACGACTATCTGGCGAACGAAGTCCCACAAGCCTATCATCCCTAGCAGGTCGCATTAACTAAAATCAAATCCTATTTAAGGCAAGCGTCACTTTGGGCTGTGCAGCCTAATGTTTGCAGAACTTACGTTCTCCAAGTAGCACGGCGCTTGCTCCCGGAGTGGTCGTCTCGCACCATGTAGCTTTCATGTCATTCGTCTGTAATACAAACAGAGTGTCGGCAGCATTTGTCCTGTTAGCGGGGGTAGCCGAACCCATCGATGCAACGTGCAACAAAGCAGCAAAACGGCGAACCCAAAGCTCCAGCACATCAACGTAGTTACATCCTCACCAGAATGTGTAGTCTCATTCCAATAAACAAACCATGCTATCGGTCTGTACTATTCTTACGCTTGCAAAGCCAGCCCCAAGAGCTCGCCAGAACACTGGGAGATGCGGCAACTGGACTGCCTTTCTACATCAGATACTTAATACAGATCTGGAAAGCGTCATTGGGATGAGCGTATGGTAAGCACCGGGCTCGGTCAACTTGGTTGTTAGCTGCGTCCAGCAGTCAAGGATAACAGTACGCATGTTGACGGAAGAATGTGATATCACACATAATATGGTATATACGTATAAGTTAATTGGATAACATGAACACAGGCGTTCGTGAGAATTCAGCAGCAAATGTGCATCCGTACCCAATGAATGTGGGCACTTTAGTGTCGCCCTCTAAGCCTCTATGTTGCAGCTTAACATAAAAATATATCCACGCCATAGGTGACCTAGCGCCCCCACGCGGATGGCAGTCGGACCACATCGTCCCGTGTACCAAAGTAATGTAACACACTCGCATAGCTACCTCTTGCATCCTACGAATTCTCTGTAAGCTATGTTTGTTGGTATGGATTGTTGAGCTTCGTGGCCACTACAATAGAACTTGCGCTCCGACCGCAGCAAAATTGCTCCGGTCGATACAGGCACTGTGTTGTGTGACCTCTTGCCAAGAAACGTGTCTTACATTTCATATCGTTATATTTGTTGATGGAACGGCGTTGTCCCGTTGTCCTGCAATGACAATTGCGGTTAAAGTTCGGTCACTGTGTCAAGTTGTCCTCCATACTGGAGTGAAGCATTTCTTATGCATCATATCGATACTCCTGAAAGGTTTGTCACTGGACAGGTGTCACCTAGCTGTCTGGTGACGAACACAGAAGGTTTGCTCCGGCCGATGCAACATTGCTCCGGTCGATACAGACACCGGGACTTGCGAATTAATGCCCTCACGGGTTGTGCTAAGCCTTTTTAACGCATCATATCAATATTCTTGAAAGATTTGTTATGAAAAGTTTAGCGGTGCCGGATACTCGAGTGAACCATTTACACTCCGCAAGGGCCCGACCCTGTTGTGCACGGTACCAGCACAGGCCATGTCATGTCGCACGTCAGCCTTCCTCTCACACACAAAGCACCTTGTCTGTAATGATGCAATAGCACGTGCGGTGCCACCATGTGCGGACTTGCCATCATGGTGGCGCCCCTCCCTCCCCCGGGCACATAACGAACAAACAACCCATACCGCTCCCATCACCCTCTGCACACTCTACGACAGTCGTTCCATACATACACAGCACTCTCTCAGCTGCAGCTCATGCATTGCACCATTTCCACGCCACTGGCGCCGCCTTCCTTTCACGACGGGCACTACAACGCATCACCTCGCCCAGTCTTCTGCAATATCAGCGCGGGCCAGGCTTTGTCATGCACGGCATCAGCACATTGGCCCCCCCCACCTTCCCCAGGCTAAAAATGAACAACCCATCCAGATCCCATCACCGACCGCGCACTCCAAGATCGATGCTCAGTACACAGCACGTATGTCGTACATTACACTGCACACAATGTGAAAATCTGCACGTGCCCTACACGCGGGGGTTTTGGGGCCAGGAAACGGGTGACATGCCAGTGCCGAGCTAGCACCACGAGCATGGGGGTGCCTGATGGCTTGGGTGGGGCACGGGCCAGCATGGCCATGGCACAATGGAGTTGGTGAACCACCAGGGCCCATCGGGCGAGGCGTACGGCTGCCTCCGCACCACTGGGCAGCGCAGGCATCGGTCAATCTGACCTGCAAGGCTAGGGCTGTGGTGCCATGCTGCCTTGACCACCTCGTTCACCTCACCGTCAGGACCACTATGGTGAACCAGCGCCTGGGCCTGCCCGAACCACATCTGGCCGTCCCCCCCGCCCCCCGCATCTGGGGGAATCAAGAACCACACACCCGGCTGGAGCTTGAGGTCCCCGGCCCAAAGCTCCTTCAGCAGCTGGCATCGACGTTGTACCTTTCCCGTCGTACAAGCGGCCCAAGTCCAGGTGCTCGGCGTTAGTGAGTTTGTGCCGGTCATTTTCCACATTGCCCAGGCGGATGCAGGGCAGTCCCTCGCGAAGGTACTCTTGGTCCCACATTCCAGGGTCGGTGTCGTCGTCGTAGTCGTCCTCACACTTGCCAATGGCCCTGTAGGCGGGCGACCGGCGCAGTGCAAGTGTCACCTCCTTGTCCAGCACCGAGAAGAACATGCTGGATTCACCACGGTGTCCTTAATGACGCCCCCCATCACATGCATGCCGTTGTACTGGATCCCGACCGCAGGGTTGAAGTACATAAGCCGGTACAATGGGCAAGGGAGCTCGTCCTGCCCTAAGGTGAGCTCCTGCAGGGATGTAGGCCCCGATGCCTGTGCACCCAGCACTTGAAACACCCCGTCTGTGAAGCCGAGCAATGGCCATCCGAGGTGCACGTGGTGGTGATGCCGTGCAGATGTGCATGGCTTGCCATGCGGATGTGCATGGCCTGGCTAGGGTTGTGGTAATGAGAGACCGCCGAGTTGCATGGGGAGGGCGGGCTTGCTCCGGCCGATGCAATATTGCTCCAGCAGATACAGATACCAGGACTTGCGAGTTATTGCCCTCTCGGGTTGTGCTAAGACTCTCTTACGCATCGTATCGATATTCCTGACAATTCTGTTGATGGAACGGCGTCGCCTGGCTGTGCCTAGCTGTCTGGTGACAATGTCAGAGGGTTTGCTCCGGCCGATGCAATATTGCTCCTGCCGATACTGACACCCGGCCTTGCAAGATATTGCCCTCCTGGGTTGTGCTCAGCCTTTCTTACGCATTGTATGAATATTCTTGACGGACGCAGAACGGACACAGAATTGCCGTGCCATATATGTATATCACCATTTACACTCAGCCCGGGCCGGGCCCTGTCATGCCCTAGCCGTCAACACATACACACAGCACCTTGTTCGTAATGAACCAATATCACATGCAATGCAGCCACGTATACCACTACCTCCCCGCCCAGTCCAAGGGCGACTAGAGACTGCGGCCATACATGTCCAACACACCTGTCCCTTACAGCAGAATCGCTAGGGTTTCCAGAACATGCCAACTGCCAACATTCTAATTAGACAGATCACCACCCACTGTTGCCTGGTACACACTTCACAGGCGCCCAGACAAAAAGCCAGGGTTTCGCAGTCCCTTTCGCTTCAGTGACAACCGGCTCGCCAAACTTCCCTTGCTGCCTCCCGCCGCCCCAATCTGCCGTAAAAGAACCTGGAGGAGAGGGCATAGCGCAGCAAGAGCTGAAAATGCCCGCATCCGAGCTGCCGACCTGCCCACCCTACAGCGGACGAAGGGCGCCGCTCTCCGTTCACGAACAGCGCGGATGTATGTGTGCAAGGGCGCGGCGAGTGCTCACGCCCGCGTGCGTGGACAGTGCGGACAGCCCCAGGCCCCCTCCCCCCTTCTCAAAGCGCACGAGTGAATGGTGCCCGCAGGGACAGGTCATTGCTGCTATTACATGTGCCACACATTGGTTCATCGACCTGGTTCATCGATTCTTGTCCCCGTGTGTGGACAGCGTGGACATGCGCATGGAGCCAGGCCTGCACAGCTTGCCCCATCCTCCCCCCGCCGTCCCCGTGGCACCCATACCAGCGACACCTCACCTGGGGTGCTAGCTGCCGCAGGCCCTGCTCGCCCAGCGCCAGCGCCAACGACGCAGCCGTTGGTCACTGCACCCATGACGCCGCCCGGTGCGCCGCCTGAGCCGCCGCCCTGCCCACCCTACAGCGGACGAAGGGCGCCGCTCTCCGTTCACGAACAGCGCGGAAGTATGTGTGCAAGGGTGCGGCGAGTGCTCACGCCCGCGTGCGTGGACAGGGTGGACAGCCTCGGGCCCCCTCCCCCCTTCTCATAGCGCACGAGTGAATGGTGCCTGCAGGGACAGGTCATTGCTGCTATTACATGTGCCACGCATTGGTTCATCGATCCTTGTCCCCGTGCGTGGACAGCGTGGACATGCGCATGGAGCCAGGCCTGCACAGCTTGCCCCACACACCCCCCGCCGTCCCCGTGGCACCCATACCAGCGACGCCTCACCTGGGGTGCTAGCTGCCGCAGGCGCTGCTCGCCCAGCGCCAGCGCCAACGATGCAGCCGTTGGTCACTGCACCCATGACACCGCCCGGCGCGCCGCCCGAGCCGCCGCCCTGCCCACCCTACAGCGGACGAAGGGCGCCGCTCTCCGGTCACGGAAGTATGTGTGCAAGGGCGCGGCGAGTGCTCACGCCCGCGTGCGTGGACAGTGTGGACAGCATGGGGCCCCCTCCCCCCTTCTCATAGCACACGAGTGAATGGTGCCCGCAGGGACAGGTCATTGCTGCTATTACATGTGCCACACATTGGTTCATCGACCTGGTTCATCGATCCTTGTCCCCGTGCGTGGACAGCGTGGACATGCGCATGGAGCCAGGCCTGCACAGCTTGCCCCATCCTCCCCCCGCCGTCTCCGTGGCACCCATACCAGCGACACCTCACCTGGGGTGCTAGCTGCCGCAGGCCCTGCTCGCCCAGCGCCAGCGCCAACGATGCAGCTGTTGGTCACTGCACCCATGACACCGCCCGGCGCGCCGCCCGAGCCGCCGCCCTGCCCACCCTACAGCGGACGAAGGGCGCCGCTCTCTGTTCACGAACAGCGCGGAAGTATGTATGCAAGGGCGCGGCGAGTGCTCACGCCCGCGTGCGTGGACAGTGTGGACAGCCTCGGGCCCCCTCCCCCATTCTCAAAGCGCACGAGTGAATGGTGCCCGCAGGGACAGGTCATTGCTGCTATTACATGTGCCACACATTGGTTCATCGACCTGGTTCATCGATCCTTGTCCCCGTGCGTGGACAGCGTGGACATGCGCATGGAGCCAGGCCTGCACAGCTTGCCCCATCCTCCCCCCGCCGTCTCCGTGGCACCCATACCAGCGACACCTCACCTGGGGTGCTAGCTGCCGCAGGCCCTGCTCGCCCAGCGCCAGCGCCAACGACGCAGTTGTTGGTCACTGCACCCATGACACCGCCCGGCGCGCCGCCCGAGCCGCCGCCCTGCCCACCCTACAGCGGACGAAGGGCGCCGCTCTCTGTTCACGAACAGCGCGGAAGTATGTATGCAAGGGCGCGGCGAGTGCTCACGCCCGCGTGCGTGGACAGTGTGGACAGCCTCGGGCCCCCTCCCCCATTCTCAAAGCGCACGAGTGAATGGTGCCCGCAGGGACAGGTCATTGCTGCTATTACATGTGCCACACATTGGTTCATCGACCTGGTTCATCGATCCTTGTCCCGGTGCGTGGACAGCGTGGACATGCGCATGGAGCCAGGCCTGCACAGCTTGCCCCATCCTCCCCCCGCTGTCCCCGTGGCACCCATACCAGCGACACCGCACCTAGGGTGCTAGCTGCCGCAGGCCCTGCTCGCCCAGCGCCAGCGCCAACGATGCAGCCGTTGGTCGCTGAACCCATGACACCGCCCGGCGCGCCGCCTGAGCCGCCGCCCTGCCCACCCTACAGCGGACGAAGGGCGCCGCTCTCTGTTCACGAACAGCACGGAAGTATGTGTGCAAGGGCGCGGCGAGTGCTCACGCCCGCGTGCGTGGACAGTGTGGACAGCCTCGGGCCCCCTCCCCCATTCTCAAAGCGCACGAGTGAATGGTGCCCGCAGGGACAGGTCATTGCTGCTATTACATGTGCCACACATTGGTTCATCGACCTGGTTCATCGATCCTTGTCCCCGTGCGTGGACAGCGTGGACATGCGCATGGAGCCAGGCCTGCACAGCTTGCCCCATCCTCCCCCCGCCGTCCCCGTGGCACCCATACCAGCGACACCGCACCTAGGGTGCTAGCTGCCGCAGGCCCTGCTCGCCCAGCGCCAGCGCCAACGATGCAGCCGTTGGTCGCTGAACCCATGACACCGCCCGGCGCGCCGCCTGAGCCGCCGCCCTGCCCACCCTACAGCGGACGAAGGGCGCCGCTCTCCGTTCACGAACAGCGCGGAAGTATGTGTGCAAGGGCGCGGCGAGTGCTCACGCCCGCGTGCGTGGACAGTATGGACAGCCCCGGACCCCCGCCCCCCTTCTCATAGCGCACGAGCGAATGGTGCCTGCAGGGACAGGTCATTGCTGCTATTACATGTGCCATGCATTGGTTCATCGACCTGGTTCATCGATCCTTGTCCCCGTGCGTGGACAGCGTGGACATGCGCATGGAGCCAGGCCTGCACAGCTTGCCCCATCCTCCCCCCGCTGTCCCCGTGGCACCCATACCAGCGACACCGCACCTAGGGTGCTAGCTGCCGCAGGCCCTGCTCGCCCAGCGCCAGCGCCAACGATGCAGCCGTTGGTCGCTGAACCCATGACACCGCCCGGCGCGCCGCCTGAGCCGCCGCCCTGCCCACCCTACAGCGGACGAAGGGCGCCGCTCTCCGGTCACGGAAGTATGTGTGCAAGGGCGCGGCGAGTGCTCACGCCCGCGTGCGTGGACAGTGTGGACAGCCTCGGGCCCCCTCCCCCATTCTCAAAGCGCACGAGTGAATGGTGCCCGCAGGGACAGGTCATTGCTGCTATTACATGTGCCACACATTGGTTCATCGACCTGGTTCATCGATCCTTGTCCCGGTGCGTGGACAGCGTGGACATGCGCATGGAGCCAGGCCTGCACAGCTTGCCCCATCCTCCCCCCGCTGTCCCCGTGGCACCCATACCAGCGACACCGCACCTAGGGTGCTAGCTGCCGCAGGCCCTGCTCGCCCAGCGCCAGCGCCAACGATGCAGCCGTTGGTCGCTGAACCCATGACACCGCCCGGCGCGCCGCCTGAGCCGCCGCCCTGCCCACCCTACAGCGGACGAAGGGCGCCGCTCTCTGTTCACGAACAGCGCGGAAGTATGTGTGCAAGGGCGCGGCGAGTGCTCACGCCCGCGTGCGTGGACAGTGTGGACAGCCTCGGGCCCCCTCCCCCATTCTCAAAGCGCACGAGTGAATGGTGCCCGCAGGGACAGGTCATTGCTGCTATTACATGTGCCACACATTGGTTCATCGACCTGGTTCATCGATCCTTGTCCCCGTGCGTGGACAGCGTGGACATGCGCATGGAGCCAGGCCTGCACAGCTTGCCCCATCCTCCCCCGCCGTCCCCGTGGCACCCATACCAGCGACACCGCACCTAGGGTGCTAGCTGCCGCAGGCCCTGCTCGCCCAGCGCCAGCGCCAACGATGCAGCCGTTGGTCGCTGAACCCATGACACCGCCCGGCGCGCCGCCTGAGCCGCCGCCCTGCCCACCCTACAGCGGACGAAGGGCGCCGCTCTCCGTTCACGAACAGCGCGGAAGTATGTGTGCAAGGGCGCGGCGAGTGCTCACGCCCGCGTGCGTGGACAGTATGGACAGCCCCGGACCCCCGCCCCCCTTCTCATAGCGCACGAGCGAATGGTGCCTGCAGGGACAGGTCATTGCTGCTATTACATGTGCCATGCATTGGTTCATCGACCTGGTTCATCGATCCTTGTCCCCGTGCGTGGACAGCGTGGACATGCGCATGGAGCCAGGCCTGCACAGCTTGCCCCATCCTCCCCCCGCTGTCCCCGTGGCACCCATACCAGCGACACCGCACCTAGGGTGCTAGCTGCCGCAGGCCCTGCTCGCCCAGCGCCAGCGCCAACGATGCAGCCGTTGGTCGCTGAACCCATGACACCGCCCGGCGCGCCGCCTGAGCCGCCGCCCTGCCCACCCTACAGCGGACGAAGGGCGCCGCTCTCCGGTCACGGAAGTATGTGTGCAAGGGCGCGGCGAGTGCTCACGCCCGCGTGCGTGGACAGTGTGGACAGCCTCGGGCCCCCTCCCCCATTCTCAAAGCGCACGAGTGAATGGTGCCCGCAGGGACAGGTCATTGCTGCTATTACATGTGCCACACATTGGTTCATCGACCTGGTTCATCGATCCTTGTCTCCGTGCGTGGACAGCGTGGACATGCGCATGGAGCCAGGCCTGCACAGCTTGCCCCATCCTCCCCCCGCCGTCCCCGTGGCACCCATACCAGCGACACCGCACCTAGGGTGCTAGCTGCCGCAGGCCCTGCTCGCCCAGCGCCAGCGCCAACGATGCAGCCGTTGGTCGCTGAACCCATGACACCGCCCGGCGCGCCGCCTGAGCCGCCGCCCTGCCCACCCTACAGCGGACGAAGGGCGCCGCTCTCCGTTCACGAACAGCACAGAAGTATGTGTGCAAGGGCGCGGCGAGTGCTCACGCCCGCGTGCGTGGACAGTATGGACAGCCCCGGACCCCCGCCCCCCTTCTCATAGCGCACGAGCGAATGGTGCCTGCAGGGACAGGTCATTGCTGCTATTACATGTGCCATGCATTGGTTCATCGATCCTTGTCCCCGTGCGTGGACAGTGTGGACATGCGCATGGAGCCAGGCCTGCACAGCTTGCCCCATCCTTCCCCCGCCGTCCCCGTGGCACCCATACCAGCGACACCTCACCTGCGGTGCTAGCTGCCGCAGGCCCTGCTCGCCCAGCCTCTGTACCCCTCGAGCGCCACAGCAGGAAGTGTGTCCTCCTTCTTCTCATCTAACTTGGACAGCTTTCACGGTGCCTTCCTTGAGATCAGGATGCGACGCTATTCTGTGAATTTCAAGGCAATTATCTCGGTCGCACAGGTGCTTGTCACAGCCATAATTGGTTATAACCTTAGGTCTGTAATCTGATCCGCGACAGTCGGGGTTAGCGCAGCGGCCCCTCGCTGCCATTAACACGGGAAATTGTCGGTTGTTGTGGCATTCACTGTGAGCAATACTACTGCTGGATAGCTAGACTATAACTTAGTAAAGTTTTCCGACTAAGACATTCCACCAGGGACACTTGGTTGTTGCGACCCATTGTACGGTCAACATTCCTGTAATAGTTTGTTGCCCTACGAACTGGCAACCAATATGTGTCATTAACAATTAAATAAACATAGGTTTGAACTACTTAACTATGATTTAACGGGGTCGGTTACCGAGTGCCGAGTTGGGTCGGTTGGGACCTTGTCCGACTACAGGGTGAGCAATGCCTTGATAAATTGCTCCCATGGGGATTGGCAAACGATAACATTCACAAACATGATAGTAAAGGCATTTGCGAAAAGTTGGGTTCGGTTACCGGGACCGGTTACCGACTACCGAGGAGGCCGGTTCGGGCACTGCCCTTTGGGGTCCCGACCGAGGTCCCCCACCGCCCAGTAACCGACCCAGGGGGGTCGGTAGGCCGACCCCGGAAGGTCGGTAACCGGGGGGTAACCGGGGTGTTTTATGCCATAGGGAGTCCGTATGGCTAGGTACAAACGTATGCCCATTTAACAGTGTGTTGTGCATAATGCGCCAATTCATCAGGCACGCTGAAGATATTCGACATGAAATTTACCAAAGTGGATGCTGTTGGTCGGGTTGTGGCAACACCAGTGGCGGATGGTGTACGAAAAAAGATGAAGGAACTGGGTAAGATGTTCACGATTCCGTCCCGTTTTTATCCCTGGATAGTCTTTTTCAACCCCTTTTTCAACCCCTTTTTCAACCCCTTTTTCATCCTGGGAAACCCCTTTTTCATCCCTGGATAGTCTTTCTAATGGGGCGGGGGCTGTTATTATTAGTAGTATTGTGATATATTTGTCCTTCTCCTTGCTAATCTTGCTATGCCGCGTTCTATATTTTCAGGAGCAGATTATTACGCAAATTATCTTTACCTGGAATTCGGTCACCGCTATCTCAGAATGTTTTTATGTAATGTGGACGGAGAAGACAGGACTCCAGTGGATGTCATCGTGGATGCAACGTACTGTATGCTTTTCCTAGCATTTTGGCAACGTGATGTTCAGGTTCGGAAAAACAGTGGCCAGGGTGTGACGAAAGGCATGAATTTCATTTCTGATGAGACGTACCAGGATGTGTTAGCTTCCTGCATGGCGCTAATTCTGGCAATCAAATTGTTCAGGGAGAAATACCAAAATGTTTTCTTTGACCCATCACGTTTTTCAAGTCGGTTTGCAGAGTATGTTTTTCAGGCTCTTCGCTCAGCAACTGACACAGGTAATAAAGTGAATTCCTTTCAGAGTATATACATTTTTCGGGGGATTCTACAACTAATGAGCTCCGAGCTTAAGGATGGTGCTGTTTTCGAGCAGCCGGTTGAGCGGCGAGGTATGAAGCATGGGCCACGTAAAATCAATCCAAACTGGAATAGTGCACCAGCAGGATACTATCCGTCTGATCAACAGATTGTTTCAGCAATAGAACAAGGCTACAATGAGCTTGTTGGCAATTTGAAGCGAACCCTGGCAAACAAAGGGTCGCAACATCATGACCTCTGGGAGGGCATTGCCATACCATTTGCAGACCTGGAAACCCTCGAACTTCTACCCAAGCCAACCAAAAAAGAGGTAAGACATCTGTGTAATAACACCCATGGGATATAACAGGCTGTGTAAACAATTATGGCACAGTGAGCAGTCAATCACACGTCTATCACCCCACCGATTTGTGGCAGGTGCAATATGCCTACAAATCTTGTTGTAGCATCTGCTGCTGTATAACCCATCAGGGGCCATTATGGATACATACATAGTCATACCTAAAGCCATGCGCTGTCATATCTAATACATGCAGAAAGAGGAGGCAGTCATCATGTTTCCTGAAGATGAAATTGGAGACTTGCCAAACCCAATGCCTGTACATATGTCAACCGTGGAACGCATCAACATGGGCCCTATGGAGACAACACAATCAGATGAAAATGAAGATGTGCACCAAGGGATTGAAGATGGAAGTATTTCTGGTAAATTTGTCCATGTTCTGGCATGCATGCTCCATGTACATGCCTACTGTACACTGTCAATGTAAGCCTCGTTCGATCCCCTGGGGTCAAGTAAGCGGCATAAGGATATCCTCTCCGAGGAGAGGTAGGGCTCCGTGGCAATCCGGTAGACCGGTGAGGACGCTCGGTTTTAAAGGGGGGGAGTGTAAGCCAGGCTAGCCAGGCTTACAGCCCCGAGTCATCCCCGGTTACACCTTTGTGCTTACAGTCAACCAGCTGTCTGTAACAGTGTTTGCATACAATAACATAACTACGGTCTTACTTCTTAATCCCATCCCCGGTCATTTATTTATTAACAAATGTGTTTTGGTAATCTGTGACTGCATTCCACAGATGATGAAGATCCACTGTGCCTGACCTCTTCTGGGAATGCTGGTCTTCCAGAAGCTGTGGGTGTTTCGTCAGTTGGAGTCAATTCTGTAGAAGCCGATCAAGACACATCCAAGCACTCTCCTGCTGAAACCGCAACTAATTTGGAATTGACCAACAAGGGCGCATATGAGGCACTAGCCAATACTCTAGATGACATCACAATTGAAGGCACAGCGGATGGGGATGATGACGAGCAGCTTGGTTCATCCGCAAAATTCAAGCTACTGGTTCGCTCGATACGGGACAGTGTTGGTTATATGAATGGGACTATGCTTTCACAGGTAAAGCAACAAATCCGCAATAATAATTAATCACATAATAATACGCCTTTTCAAAATATAATAATTATTGTACCTAAGGACCAAAACATTGCATAGGTGCTAGAAGAGAAAATACTGCTGTACTGCGCATACAATTAAGTAGGCTGCCAAATAAGTAACAGGAAGGATGCTGCTTGCAAGAATAAAAGATTATGATGTCGCTTTGGACCTGGACATACTCGGCTGTGTTCCTGTGATGGCCAAGATAGCCCACTCACCTGCACACCAGCTTTCATAGTATCATTTTTGGGCGGGGCCCCAGCGCGAAGCGTGTTCGGGGGCCCCCGCCTCCTAGAATCGCCCATGTCCGTGTGTGTGTGTGTGTGTGTGTGTGTGTGTGTGTGTGTGTGTGTGTGTGTGTGTGTGTGTGTGTGTGTGTGTGTGTGTGTGTGTGTGTGTGTGTGTGTGTGTGTGTGTGTGGTGTGTGTGTGTGTGTGTGTGTGTGTGTGTGTGTGTGTGTGTGTGTGTGTGTGTGTGTGTGTGTGTGTGTGTGTTGTGTGTGTGTGTGTGTGTGTGGTGTGTGTGTGTGTGTGTGTGTGTGTGGTGTGTGTGTGTGTGTGTGTGTGTGTGTGTGTGCGCCGTGCGTGGGTAACGGCAAAACGTTCATTATCCACTAAACTAATTCGCAATATTTGTCATATTAATTGTCCTCTATTGCAAGGTATCCTTGGTTTGGCTGAAAAAAATTCTTTGCGCACAAACGGTCAAAGCAAAGCTCCGCGGTCTCCATGGACCCGAGTCAACATTCACCCAACGCCTCTCGTGCTCATGTTTGTTGCAACAGGTGCCACGTGATGCATACTTGGATTAGGGGCAGGTGGCGCGTGCTAAATCAAAGTTTCAAAATGCAAAGGGATAGCATACCGAGTACCAACAAGTTCTCCAGTTCCGATGGCCGAAGTCCTTGTCTCACCGCGGCTTTTTCGCACCCTGTTTTTGCCTTATATTTGCTATGTAACTATTGATGGCAAACTTTAGAGGTTCACGTCTGCTGCGGGCGTGCAACTGAAGGGCTGCATGCTTGCCGACGGACCAAACAACTACAGCTTCACGGAAAACTTGAATGCTTCAAGCTTGCTTTTTGATATCTGCTTGACAGACGGATGTGGTAGTGCAGAGGTGTCTAGCGTTATGCAGATGCGATGACCGCCGTTGGCGGCGCGTAGGTTTCGGGGCTACCCTACCTGCTTGACCTTGCTCAATCTATGCACGCCGATCCACCTTCAACATCAACGACACCCTCAATGGCACCCTTTCATTCTCTCACACTCTTGCGCGATAACAGAGTTTCCGTTGTAAAGCAAGCGGCCTGTACGGATTGTAGGGGGCCCCGCCCTTTTTCCGGCTTCAAGGAAGCCGACCCCCTACTTGTCATCACTTGGACTTTCACACTAGGACTCGCAGCCCTGTCATCGTAATACTGACACTGTCGGATGCAAGTAACCGCTGTGCTGCAGATTTGTTGAAAGCGCTACAGATCTAATGGCCTAGGTCTAAGGTGATAATAATACCAATTAAAATAATATTTGTATATTATTCATAATGATAATGAATTAACAAGAACATAATGACAATATCAGTATAAGTGTAGTAGTTAGCGTAATAATAATAACAAAAATATCTGAGCACTGTGATAGTCCCTCACCTGAATGCTTTATTACTCCTTTTGCAGAAGCTAAGCCGCGATGACCGATTTCATGTTTTGGGGCTCCGATTTAAGGATGACATTCTCAAGGATGACAACGACGCCCTTGTGGAGCTTGACGACAATGTTGCGGTCCTGTGTTTTGAAGCCGGGAAATATGTGGCTTACTATGGTGTCGTGGTAAAAATGAGAGTAACAAAGGAAGCACGGAAGGGTAATAAAAGCTACGGATGGGTAACAAAGCTTTCCATGCTGAATCCTTGTGGGCAGGTGTTTTTGCATTGGTACGAGCCATCTGTTGGTGTGCGCGATTGTGATCAGAGGGTTACAACAGCAGCAGACATCAGCAAGCATAAGAAGTTGGACAAAAAATCCCATGCCAGGGTAGGGGGTCGCCTTGCATTAGACCGTCCCATAGAATCTTCAGTCGGGTTCAACTTCATTGTTGAGATGCCCACGGTAATTTCTCCGGTCACAATAAAGTGGAATGCGCATCATAACTGCTTCCTCCTGGATCGAGCTGATGAAGACTACGTCAACCAACACTTGCACAAGTGGAAGGCTACTCAGGGACTGGAGGAAGTCAAGCGAGCACCAAGGGACTTCAATTCTCGGAGGTCAAAAGGTGTTGGCAACATCACTGAGGATGTAGCTGTCTTTCGTGGTGCGACGATGGACGTGGCCAAAACTTTGAGAGATGGTGATGCTCCACAGGCAAACCAAGGAAATCAGAGCAAGCCTTCGGCTGAACGTGTCAATAATGCGGTAGACCCAGCAAACCCAGCAGAGACCACTATCAACACTGAGGATATGCCTCAGTTAGAAGACATTGAGGCTGATCCTAGACGCTTCGTTGGAAAGCCAGTATTTGCCAACAAGCTGTTATGGAGCGATACTGACTTGGACCAGGAGTGGTATCAAGGTAAAATTTCACGTGTCTGGATGGAGAAGCGCAGAGAGAAAGGCTATTGGTTAAGTTTTGGAAAGGGTGGGGGCTCATTTGCGTTCCCATTCTCTATGATCAAGAAATGGTGTCGGTTGGATGTGGGAAGGGAACCGGGTTGTGTATTGTGATGTACATCCTTTGACTACTTTGACCATTTCTTTGGCAGCCAATGCATGGTTCATTATTGTAGAAGGGCCATATAATATAACGGCCCAGTGGGTGTAGAGAGCTCCTATTTTTGCGACCCCAAAGCCTAAGCTGTGATTCCCTGTGTGGTAGTGTAGTGAGCCCTGCTGCATGAGACAGTGGGTATGCCGACAAGAGAATTGCGTTATTATTAAGGATGTTACAGTGGACTCCGGGGGTCATAGGTGACAGGCAAATCTTCCTCACCATACACTAGCAGCATATACGAATGTGCCACCATGGCGCACCAGACAGGTGTGTTGTTGCACTTATTGCACATTTTACAGATTGTCCAGATGTTGTTTGTGTCCGTTGTGCAGCGACGCGACCTAGAATAGGACATGTACAGTGTGTAGAGTTGGATTAAGTTGGATCCCTGTGTAAACTGTCTGGTAGTCCATTGTGCAACAGGATTGGGATAACATGTGAGGTGAAACCTCGCTTCCACAGGGTGCATATTTGGCTGTCCGAGCCTTTGCTGCCCGTAGAGTAATGTGTCTGGGATGTGGTGATGTTGGTGGCGGTCGCGGCCATGGAGACTGGCCGCCAATTCATCACGGCCGCCGCCCTTTGGCGGGCAGCAGCACCCCGTCAGTGCCCGGCTGTGTCACCAGGGACGATGTGGTAGAGCAGGGTTGGCAGTTGGTGGAGCAATTTAATCCCATTGTGAGAGTCTCGAGTGGGAGTCCTGCAGTGTGTAGGTCTTGTTTCTGAGGGCTGAGGTCAGTCCCCTATTTTGCTACAGGTTCGCCAGCCAACCGGTGGCCCCATTCTGGGACTTGGCCTGCCCTCAGCTGGGTGATGAGGCCGGCATTCCGCTAGTCCATTATGTAAAGGGGCCACAGTGGTCTTCGTTGGGTGAGGGTGGCTCCACTAGCGGCCGCTAGGCATTCAATGTCATGAAATACTTCTGTGGATCCCGCCTGATGCTGTGCATTTTCCGCCTTGTAAAGATGCCCCGCTGTGCACATTCGCTTGCGTAGGCCGCTGTCTGGGTGGGGTAAGGCCCTCTATCTGTAATGTTTGTTTCAGGGCATGGAAGTGTCGGGGTAACTTGTTGCCTTGTGCTGGGGCCTGCCTGGTGATACACTAATGATCCTTTTCAGGGTCCACTGTAACCACTGGTTAAGGTATTAAGTATGGCCGTTGTGTCAGGTTTAACTGATCATAACTGCTTTTGTTTGATAACGCATCAGCTTCTGTACAAGGAATCACCCTGGCCCACAGGGACAATGACTAGTAATGAAGGGCGTCTGAAGGGATCCACCCACGCATGCCCTCCTACTCATCATGGGAGCGTTTTCAGTGCACTTGTGGAGCCTATCCAGAGCGCCATGGCGGCGCAAGTTCGTTGAGACAGTGTATATTGAGGAAGCTTCGGCTGTCACCAATGGCTGTCACGGATGACCCGCGGGGTCCGCTGCAACATCCTTAAAAATAATCATGGACACATCACCAATGCTACTCGTTTATGTATGTATTTATGAACGATACAAGGATATGAAGGCCGACAATTTTGTTACCGTGCTATCTATCGCATCGCGTTCTTATAACAACATAGGAAACACAGGTTGTCTTTGGTGAACATCCATAACAATTCACGCTATAATTGCCAATGCAATGTGAAACGGGAAGGGAAGAACGCGTCAAAGTGTTGGAGAGTAGGGTGATTCGATACGAATAGTACGGCCAGCCGCCATACATACATTGCAAGTCTTATATTGTATTCGTTAGTTCATTACAGATTGATTTCTTCTTTACATCTTAAATTGATGGCAAGGACTAAGCAGACAGCCCAAAAAAGCACGGGCGGTAAAGCTCCTAAAAAACAACTGCTTGCTCAGAAGAAAGCAGCTGCAGTAGCCAAAAAGACTGCAATCAGATCGCAGCCTAAAAAGCCCCGCAGGTATCGCCCTGGTACGGTTGCGCTTCGGGAGATACGCAAGTATCAGAAGTCGACAGACTTGCTTATCCACAAGCTCCCATTTCAGCGGCTGGTCAGGGAGGTCTCTCAAAGTTATCGGACTGACCTGCGGTAAGAAATTATTGAGTCTGCGACAAGTGAAGTGCACTGTAATAGTGGACAAAATGGCTGTTTGTTAGGTTGTTTTATAACAGCTCGTTTGGTTCACATTACTCAGGCTATGCATACATTGTGGGTGAAAGTCATTCACCAAATGTCAAATCTTTGTCTGGTGATGCTCCATTCAGGTGGTCTGCACAGGCGCTACTGGCCATCCAAGAAGCGGCTGAGGCATACCTTGTTGGACTTTACGAGGAAGCAAACCTTTGCGCTCTTCATGCCAAGCGAGTGACCATCATGCCCAAGGACATTCAGCTTGCGCGTCGCATCCGCGGTGAGCGTGATTGAAGGGAAGGGGCTCAGACACGAGCGCGGATTGTTCCCAGGGTTCCCTCTTATGATGACGCATGGGCGATGCAACGGACAATGCGGTGGGGCCGGCCTGGGGCGCGTGGCGGGCCTGGGCTACGTGGAAACGAGGGTGTCTGCTGGCTCCCCCGCCTTCCCACGCCCCGGGGGCCACATCCCCGCCGTCCATGCTCAGACACTGTTCCCAGGGTTCCCTCTTATGATGATGCACGGGCGATGCAACGGACAATGCGGTGGGGCCGGCCTGGGGTGTGTGGCGGGCCTGGGCTACGTGGAAACGAGGGTGTCTGCTGGGTCCCCCGCCTTCCCACGCGCCGGGGGCCACATCCCTGCCGTCCGAGCCCAGACACGAGCGCGGATTGTTCCCAGGGTTCCCTCTTATGATGACGCACGGGCGATGCAACGGACACCACGGTGGGGCCGGCCCGGGGTGCATGGCCGGCCTGGGTTACGTGGAAACGAGGGCGTTTGCTGGCTCCCCCGCCTTCCCACGCCCCGGGGGCCACATCCCCGCCGTCCGAGCTCAGACACGAGCGCGGATTGTTCCCAGGGTTCCCTCTTATGATGACGCACGGGCGATGCAACGGACACCATGGTGGGGCCGGCCTGGGGTGCATGGCCGGCCTGGGTTACGTGGAAACGAGGATGTCTGCTGGCTCCCCCGCCTTCCCACGCCCCGGGGGCCACATCCCCGCCGTCCGAGCTCAGACACGAGCACGGATTATTCCCAGGGTTCCCTCTTATGATGAGGGCGATGCAACGGACACCGCGGTGGGGCCGGCCTGGGGTGCATGGCCGGCCTGGGTTATGTGGAAACGAGGGTGTCTGCTGGCTCCCCCGCCTTCCCACACCCCTGGGGCCACTCCCCGCCGTCCGAGCTCAGACACGAGCGCGGATTGTTCCCAGGGTTCCCTCTTATGATGACGCACGGGCGATGCAACAGACACGCACCGCGGTGGGGCCGGCCCGGGTGTGTAGCGGGCCTGGGCTACGTGGAAACGAGGGTGTCTGCTGGCTCCCCCGCCTTCCCACGCCCGGGGGGCCACATCCCCGCCGTCCGTGCTCAGACACGAGCGCGGATTGTTCCCAGGGTTCCCTCTTATGATGACGCACGGGCGATGCAACGGACACCGCGGTGGGGCCGGCCTGGGGTGCATGGCCGGCCTGGGCTACGTGGAAACGAGGGTGTTTGCTGGCTCCCCTGCCTTCCCACGCCCCGGCGGCCACATCCCCGCCGTCCATGCTCAGACACGAGCGCGGATTGTTCCCAGGGTTCCCTCTTATGATGACGCACGGGCGGTGCAACAGACACCGCGGTGGGGCCGGCCCGGGGTGCGTGGCGGGCCTGGGCTACGTGGAAACGAGGGCGTCTGCTGGCTCCCCCGCCTTCCCACGCCCCGGGGGCCACATCCCCGCCGTCCGTGCTCAGACACGAGCGCGGATTGTTCCCAGGGTTCCCTCTTATGATGACGCACGGGCGATGCAACGGACACCGCGGTGGGGCCGGCCTGGGGTGTGTGGCCGGCCTGGGCTACGTGGAAACGAGGGCGTCTGCTGGCTCCCCCGCCTTCCCACGCCCCGGCGGCCACATCCCCGCCGTCCATGCTCAGACACGAGCGCGCATTGTTCCCAGGGTTCCCTCTTATGATGACGCACGGGCGGTGCAACAGACACCGCGGTGGGGCCGGCCCGGGGTGCGTGGCGGGCCTGGGCTACGTGGAAACGAGGGTGTCTGCTGGCTCCCCCGCCTTCCCACGCCCCGGGGGCCACATCCCTGCCGTCCATGCTCAGACACGAGCGCGGATTGTTCCCAGGGTTCCCTCTTATGATGACGCACGGGCGATGCAACGGACACCACGGTGGGGCCGGCCTGGGGTGCATGGCCGGCCTGGGTTACGTGGGAACGAGGGCGTCTGCTGGCTCCCCCGCCTTCCCACGCCCCGGGGGCCACATCCCCGCCGTCCATGCTCAGACACGAGCGCGGATTGTTCCCAGGGTTCCCTCTTATGATGACGCACGGGCGAAGCAACGGACACCGTGGTGGGGCCGGCCTGGGGTGCGTGGCCGGCCTGGGTTACATTGAAACGAGGGTGTCTGCTGGCTCCCCCGCCTTCCCACGCCCCGAGGGCCACATCCCCGCCGTCCGAGCTCAGACACGAGCGCGGATTGTTCCCAGGGTTCCCTCTTATGATGACGCACGGGCGATGCAACGGACACCGCGGTGGGGCCGGCCTGGGGTGTGTGGCGGGCCTGGGCTACGTGGAAACGAGGGCGTCTGCTGGCTCCCCCGCCTTCCCACGCCCCGGGGGCCACACCCCCGCCGTCCGTGCTCAGACACGAGCGCGAATTGTTCCCAGGGTTCCCTCTTATGATGACGCACGGGCGGTGCAACAGACACCGCGGTGGGGCCGGCCTGGGGTGCGTGGCGGGCCTGGGCTACGTGGAAACGAGGATGTCTGCTGGCTCCCCCACCTTCCCACGCCCCTGGGGCCACATCCCCGCCGTCCGTGCTCAGACACGAGCGCGGATTATTCCCAGGGTTCCCTCTTATGATGACGCACGGGCGGTGCAATGAACACCGCGGTGGGGCCGGCCTGGGGTGCATGGCCGGCCTGGGTTACGTGGAAACGAGGGCGTCTGCTGGCTCCCCCGCCTTCCCACGCCCCGGGGGCCACATCCCCGCCGTCCGAGCTCAGACACGAGCGCGGATTATTCCCAGGGTTCCCTCTTATGATGACGCACGGGCGATGCAACGGACACCACGGTGGGGCCGGCCTGGGGTGTGTGGCCGGCCTGGGCTACGTGGAAACGAGGGCGTCTGCTGGCTCCCCCGCCTTCCCACGCGCCGGGGGCCACACCCCCGCCGTCCGTGCTCAGACACGAGCGCGAATTGTTCCCAGGGTTCCCTCTTATGATGACGCACGGGCGGTGCAACAGACACCGCGGTGGGGCCGGCCCGGGGTGCGTGGCGGGCCTGGGCTACGTGGAAACGAGGATGTCTGCTGGCTCCCCCACCTTCCCACGCCCCTGGGGCCACATCCCCGCCGTCCGTGCTCAGACACGAGCGCGGATTATTCCCAGGGTTCCCTCTTATGATGACGCACGGGCGGTGCAATGAACACCGCGGTGGGGCCGGCCTGGGGTGCATGGCCGGCCTGGGTTACGTGGAAACGAGGGCGTCTGCTGGCTCCCCCGCCTTCCCACGCCCCGGGGGCCACATCCCCGCCGTCCGAGCTCAGACACGAGCGCGGATTATTCCCAGGGTTCCCTCTTATGATGACGCACGGGCGATGCAACGGACACCACGGTGGGGCAGGCCTGGGGTGTGTGGCCGGCCTGGGCTACGTGGAAACGAGGGCGTCTGCTGGCTCCCCCGCCTTCCCACGCCCCGGGGGCCACATCCCCGCCGTCCGAGCTCAGACACGAGCGCGGATTATTCCCAGGGTTCCCTCTTATGATGACGCACGGGCGATGCAACGGACACCACGGTGGGGCCGGCCTGGGGTGTGTGGCCGGCCTGGGCTACGTGGAAACGAGGGCGTCTGCTGGCTCCCCCGCCTTCCCACGCGCCGGGGGCCACACCCCCGCCGTCCGTGCTCAGACACGAGCGCGGATTGTTCCCAGGGTTCCCTCTTATGATGACGCACGGGCGATGCAACGGACACCACGGTGGGGCCGGCCTGGGGTGCGTGGCCGGCCTGGGTTACATTGAAACGAGGGTGTCTGCTGGCTCCCCCGCCTTCCCACGCCCCGGGGGCCACATCCCCGCCGTCCATGCTCAGACACGAGCGCGGATTGTTCCCAGGGTTCCCTCTTATGATGACGCACGGGCGGTGCAACAGACACCGCGGTGGGGCCGGCCCGGGGTGCGTGGCGGGCCTGGGCTACGTGGAAACGAGGGCGTCTGCTGGCTCCCCCGCCTTCCCACGCCCCGGGGGCCACATCCCCGCCGTCCGAGCTCAGACACGAGCGCGGATTGTTCCCAGGGTTCCCTCTTATGATGACGCACGGGCGATGCAACGGACACCACGGTGGGGCCGGCCTGGGGTGCATGGCCGGCCTGGGTTACGTGGAAACGAGGGTGTCTGCTGGCTCCCCCGCCTTCCCACGCCCCGGGGGCCACATCCCCGCCGTCCATGCTCAGACACGAGCGCGGATTGTTCACAGGGTTCCCTCTTATGATGACGCACGGGCGAAGCAACGGACACCGCGGTGGGGCCGGCCTGGGGTGCGTGGCCAGCCTGGGTTACATTGAAACGAGGGTGTCTGCTGGCTCCCCCGCCTTCCCACGCCCGGGGGCCACATCCCCGCCGTCCATGCTCAGACACGAGCGCGGATTATTCCCAGGGTTCCCTCTTATGATGACGCACGGGCGATGCAACGGACACCGCGGTGGGGCCGGCCTGGGGTGCATGGCCGGCCTGGGCTACGTGGAAACGAGGGGGGCGTCTGCTGGCTCCCCCGCCTTCCCACGCGCCGGGGGCCACATCCCCGCCGTCCGTCCGTGCTCAGACACGAGCGCGGATTGTTTCCAGGGTTCCCTCTTATGATGACGCACGGGCGGTGCAACAGACACCGCGGTGGGGCCGGCCCGGGGTGCGTGGCGGGTCTGGGCTACATGGAAACGAGGGCGTCTGCTGGCTCCCCCGCCTTCCCACTCCCCGGGGCCACATCCCCGCCGTCCATGCTCAGACACGAGCGTGGATTGTTCCCTCTTATGATGACGCACGGGCGAAGCAACGGACACCGCGGTGGGGCCGGCCTGGGGTGCGTGGCGGGCCTGGGCTACGTGGAAACGAGGGTGTCTGCTGGCTCCCCCGCCTTCCCACGCCCCGGGGGCCACATCCCCGCCGTCCATGCTCAGACACGAGCGCGGATTGTTCCCTCTTATGATGACGCACGGGCGAAGCAACGGAAACCGCGGTGGGGCCGGCCTGGGGTGCGTGGCGGGCCTGGGCTACGTGGAAACGAGGGTGTCTGCTGGCTCCCCCGCCTTCCCACGCCCCGGGGGCCACATCCCCGCCGTCCGAGCTCAGACACGAGCGCGGATTGTTCCCAGGGTTCCCTCTTATGATGACGCACGGGCGATGCAACGGACACCACGGTGGGGCCGGCCTGGGGTGCATGGCCGGCCTGGGTTACGTGGAAACGAGGGTGTCTGCTGGCTCCCCCGCCTTCCCACGCCCCGGGGGCCACATCCCCGCCGTCCATGCTCAGACACGAGCGCGGATTGTTCACAGGGTTCCCTCTTATGATGACGCACGGGCGAAGCAACGGACACCGCGGTGGGGCCGGCCTGGGGTGCGTGGCCGGCCTGGGTTACATTGAAACGAGGGTGTCTGCTGGCTCCCCCGCCTTCCCACGCCCCGGGGGCCACATCCCCGCCGTCCATGCTCAGACACGAGCGCGGATTATTCCCAGGGTTCCCTCTTATGATGACGCACGGGCGATGCAACGGACACCGCGGTGGGGCCGGCCTGGGGTGCATGGCCGGCCTGGGCTACGTGGAAACGAGGGGGGCGTCTGCTGGCTCCCCCGCCTTCCCACGCGCCGGGGGCCACATCCCCGCCGTCCGTCCGTGCTCAGACACGAGCGCGGATTGTTCCCAGGGTTCCCTCTTATGATGACGCACGGGCGGTGCAACAGACACCGCGGTGGGGCCGGCCCGGGGTGCGTGGCGGGTCTGGGCTACGTGGAAACGAGGGCGTCTGCTGGCTCCCCCGCCTTCCCACTCCCCGGGGGCCACATCCCCGCCGTCCATGCTCAGACACGAGCGCGGATTGTTCCCTCTTATGATGACGCACGGGCGAAGCAACGGACACCGCGGTGGGGCCGGCCTGGGGTGCGTGGCGGGCCTGGGTTACGTGGAAACGAGGGTGTCTGCTGGCTCCCCCGCCTTCCCACGCCCCGGGGGCCACATCCCCGCCGTCCATGCTCAGACACGAGCGCGGATTGTTCCCTCTTATGATGACGCACGGGCGAAGCAACGGAAACCGCGGTGGGGCCGGCCTGGGGTGCGTGGCCGGCCTGGGTTACATTGAAACGAGGGGGGCGTCTGCTGGCTCCCCCGCCTTCCCACGCGCCGGGGGCCACATCCCCGCAGTCCGTCCGTGCTCAGACACGAGCGCGGATTATTCCCAGGGTTCCCTCTTATGATGACGCACGGGCGGTGCAATGAACACCGCGGTGGGGCCGGCCTGGGGTGCGTAGCCAGCCTGGGTTACGTGGAAACGAGGGGGGCGTCTGCTGGCTCCCCCGCCTTCCCACTCCCCGGGGGCCACATCCCCGCCGTCCGTGCTCAGACACGAGCGCGGATTGTTCCCAGGGTTCCCTCTTATGATGACGCACGGGAGATGCAATGAACACCGCGGTGGGGCCGGCCTGGGGTGCATGGCCGGCCTGGGTTACGTGGAAACGAGGGTGTCTGCTGGCTCCCCCGCCTTCCCACGCCCCGGGGGCCACATCCCCGCCGTCCATGCTCAGACACGAGCGCGGATTGTTCCCAGGGTTCCCTCTTATGATGACGCACGGGCGGTGCAACAGACACCGCGGTGGGGCCGGCCCGGGGTGCGTGGCGGGCCTGGGCTACGTGGAAACGAGGGCGTCTGCTGGCTCCCCCGCCTTCCCACGCCCCGGGGGCCACATCCCCGCCGTCCGAGCTCAGACACGAGCGCGGATTGTTCCCAGGGTTCCCTCTTATGATGACGCACGGGCGATGCAACGGACACCACGGTGGGGCCGGCCTGGGGTGCATGGCCGGCCTGGGTTACGTGGAAACGAGGGTGTCTGCTGGCTCCCCCGCCTTCCCACGCCCCGGGGGCCACATCCCCGCCGTCCATGCTCAGACACGAGCGCGGATTGTTCACAGGGTTCCCTCTTATGATGACGCACGGGCGAAGCAACGGACACCGCGGTGGGGCCGGCCTGGGGTGCGTGGCCAGCCTGGGTTACATTGAAACGAGGGTGTCTGCTGGCTCCCCCGCCTTCCCACGCCCCGGGGGCCACATCCCCGCCGTCCATGCTCAGACACGAGCGCGGATTATTCCCAGGGTTCCCTCTTATGATGACGCACGGGCGATGCAACGGACACCGCGGTGGGGCCGGCCTGGGGTGCATGGCCGGCCTGGGCTACGTGGAAACGAGGGGGGCGTCTGCTGGCTCCCCCGCCTTCCCACGCGCCGGGGGCCACATCCCGCCGTCCGTCCGTGCTCAGACACGAGCGCGGATTGTTTCCAGGGTTCCCTCTTATGATGACGCACGGGCGGTGCAACAGACACCGCGGTGGGGCCGGCCCGGGGTGCGTGGCGGGTCTGGGCTACATGGAAACGAGGGCGTCTGCTGGCTCCCCCGCCTTCCCACTCCCCGGGGGCCACATCCCCGCCGTCCATGCTCAGACACGAGCGTGGATTGTTCCCTCTTATGATGACGCACGGGCGAAGCAACGGACACCGCGGTGGGGCCGGCCTGGGGTGCGTGGCGGGCCTGGGCTACGTGGAAACGAGGGTGTCTGCTGGCTCCCCCGCCTTCCCACGCCCCGGGGGCCACATCCCCGCCGTCCATGCTCAGACACGAGCGCGGATTGTTCCCTCTTATGATGACGCACGGGCGAAGCAACGGAAACCGCGGTGGGGCCGGCCTGGGGTGCGTGGCGGGCCTGGGCTACGTGGAAACGAGGGTGTCTGCTGGCTCCCCCGCCTTCCCACGCCCCGGGGGCCACATCCCCGCCGTCCGAGCTCAGACACGAGCGCGGATTGTTCCCAGGGTTCCCTCTTATGATGACGCACGGGCGATGCAACGGACACCACGGTGGGGCCGGCCTGGGGTGCATGGCCGGCCTGGGTTACGTGGAAACGAGGGTGTCTGCTGGCTCCCCCGCCTTCCCACGCCCCGGGGGCCACATCCCCGCCGTCCATGCTCAGACACGAGCGCGGATTGTTCACAGGGTTCCCTCTTATGATGACGCACGGGCGAAGCAACGGACACCGCGGTGGGGCCGGCCTGGGGTGCGTGGCCGGCCTGGGTTACATTGAAACGAGGGTGTCTGCTGGCTCCCCCGCCTTCCCACGCCCCGGGGGCCACATCCCCGCCGTCCATGCTCAGACACGAGCGCGGATTATTCCCAGGGTTCCCTCTTATGATGACGCACGGGCGATGCAACGGACACCGCGGTGGGGCCGGCCTGGGGTGCATGGCCGGCCTGGGCTACGTGGAAACGAGGGGGGCGTCTGCTGGCTCCCCCGCCTTCCCACGCGCCGGGGGCCACATCCCCGCCGTCCGTCCGTGCTCAGACACGAGCGCGGATTGTTCCCAGGGTTCCCTCTTATGATGACGCACGGGCGGTGCAACAGACACCGCGGTGGGGCCGGCCCGGGGTGCGTGGCGGGTCTGGGCTACGTGGAAACGAGGGCGTCTGCTGGCTCCCCCGCCTTCCCACTCCCGGGGGCCACATCCCCGCCGTCCATGCTCAGACACGAGCGCGGATTGTTCCCTCTTATGATGACGCACGGGCGAAGCAACGGACACCGCGGTGGGGCCGGCCTGGGGTGCGTGGCGGGCCTGGGTTACGTGGAAACGAGGGTGTCTGCTGGCTCCCCCGCCTTCCCACGCCCCGGGGGCCACATCCCCGCCGTCCATGCTCAGACACGAGCGCGGATTGTTCCCTCTTATGATGACGCACGGGCGAAGCAACGGAAACCGCGGTGGGGCCGGCCTGGGGTGCGTGGCCGGCCTGGGTTACATTGAAACGAGGGGGGCGTCTGCTGGCTCCCCCGCCTTCCCACGCGCCGGGGGCCACATCCCCGCAGTCCGTCCGTGCTCAGACACGAGCGCGGATTATTCCCAGGGTTCCCTCTTATGATGACGCACGGGCGGTGCAATGAACACCGCGGTGGGGCCGGCCTGGGGTGCGTAGCCAGCCTGGGTTACGTGGAAACGAGGGGGGCGTCTGCTGGCTCCCCCGCCTTCCCACTCCCCGGGGGCCACATCCCCGCCGTCCGTGCTCAGACACGAGCGCGGATTGTTCCCAGGGTTCCCTCTTATGATGACGCACGGGAGATGCAATGAACACCGCGGTGGGGCCGGCCTGGGGTGCATGGCCGGCCTGGGTTACGTGGAAACGAGGGCGTTTGCTGGCTCCCCCGCCTTCCCACGCCCCGGGGGCCACATCCCCGCCGTCCATGCTCAGACACGAGCGCGGATTGTTCCCAGGGTTCCCTCTTATGATGACGCACGGGCGATGCAATGGACACCGCGGTGGGGCCGGCCTGGGGTGCGTGGCCGGCCTGGGTTACGTGGAAACGAGGGCGTCTGCTGGCTCCCCCGCCTTTCCACGCCCCGGGGGCCACATCCCCGCCGTCCGAGCTCAGACACGAGCGCGGATTGTTCCCAGGGTTCCCTCTTATGATGACGCACGGGCGGTGCAACAGACACCGCGGTGGGGCCGGCCCGGGGTGCGTGGCGGGTCTGGGCTACGTGGAAACGAGGATGTCTGCTGGCTCCCCCGCCTTCCCACCCCCCTGGGGCCACATCCCCGCCGTCCGTGCTCAGACACGAGCGCGGATTGTTCACAGGGTTCCCTCTTATGATGACGCACGGGCGGTGCAATGAACACCGCGGTGGGGCCGGCCTGGGGTGCATGGCCAGCCTGGGTTACGTGGAAACGAGGGCGTCTGCTGGCTCCCCCGCCTTCCCACTCCCCGGGGGCCACATCCCCGCCGTCCGAGCTCAGACACGAGGGCGGATTGTTCCAAGGGTTCCCTCTTATGATGACGCACGGGCGGTGCAACAGACACCGCGGTGGGGCCGGCCCGGGGTGCGTGGCGGGCCTGGGCTACGTGGAAACGAGGGCGTCTGCTGGCTCCCCCGCCTTCCCACGCCCCGGGGGCCACATCCCCGCCGTCCGAGCTCAGACACGAGCGCGGATTGTTCCCAGGGTTCCCTCTTATGGTGACGCACGGGCGGTGCAACAGACACCGCGGTGGGGCCGGCCCGGGGTGCGTGGCGGGCCTGGGCTACGTGGAAACGAGGGCGTCTGCTGGCTCCCCCGCCTTCCCACGCCCCGGGGGCCACATCCCCGCCGTCCGAGCTCAGACACGAGCGCGGATTGTTCCCAGGGTTCCCTCTTATGGTGACGCACGGGCGGTGCAACAGACACCGCGGTGGGGCCGGCCCGGGGTGTGTGGCGGGCCTGGGCTACGTGGAAACGAGGATGTCTGCTGGCTCCCCCACCTTCCCACGCCCCTGGGGCCACATCCCCGCCGTCCGTGCTCAGACACGAGCGCGGATTATTCCCAGGGTTCCCTCTTATGATGACGCACGGGCGGTGCAATGAACACCGCGGTGGGGCCGGCCTGGGGTGCATGGCCGGCCTGGGTTACGTGGAAACTATGGAAACGAGGGTGTCTGCTGGGTCCCCCGCCTTCCCACGCGCCGGGGGCCACATCCCCGCCGTCCGTCCGTGCTCAGACACGAGCGCGGATTGTTCCCAGGGTTCCCTCTTATGATGACGCACGGGCGATGCAACGGACACCGCGGTGGGGCCGGCCTAGGGTGCATGGCCGGCCTGGGTTACGTGGAAACGAGGGTGTTTGCTGGCTCCCACGCCCCGGGGGCCACATCCCCGCTGTCCGAGCTCAGACACGAGCGCGGATTATTCCCAGGGTTCCCTCTTATGATGACGCACGGGCGATGCAACGGACGCCGCGGTGGGGCCGGCCTGGGGTGCGTGGCCGGCCTGGGTTATATGGAAACGGGGGCGTCTGCTGGCTGGGGGCCACATGCTAGCCATCTGTGCTCAGACACGAGCGCGGATTGTCCCATTATATGTAATCTAAGGCATTTTGTGTAACACACTGTGGTACATTCGTATTCAGGTGATATGGATGACGGAGTTGTCAACTATCATGGCAAACATGCTGGCCTAATCAAGAAGGTTGTTGCTGGTGTGATCTCATCCGTGTTCCCAAGATCAAGTATCCTGGCCGCCGGTGTTGGGCCAGGTAGTGGAGCAACCAGTAACCTGCTGCTGGCTGCAGACATCAACCGACTAGAAATGGAAATGCTGGCCGAGGGCGAGGAAGAGGGCACGCCAGGTAAACACTGTTGCTGCACCACATGTGCTGTTGCTCATGTCCCTTGCTCTTCTTTAGCTACAGTACCTATCTGAAGGATGGCCACTTTCTGCCTACATGTTTATTAGTGTATCTGCCATGAATGTCCTCTGTAGTGAACTCGAATGGAACAAGTTCCTGGACTGGCGAAGCAAGCAAGGCGGTTGGGACTTATGGACAAGAGGGGTCTTCAACGGATCTCCAATTCACCTCCTCACACAGCACCCCAACAGCAGCAGTGGCTGATTTGAACGGTTTTGGTGGAATCCATTTCGCTAGTGGGGCCATGCTTCTGCAAACTCCCATCACCGTGTTGCAGACTCCCGCAAAACCGGCTACACCTGCAACTCCTGTCCCGGGAGTACAGCCAGGTAGGTGTAGTAGGTGGGGCAAGTAACTCCTGAATCACCCTTGCTCCAGTACGTATACATGTCTTCATTGACTTCATGTGCCCGTCTCATCCAAACCTGCTTTACCTTTCATGTCTCCTAAACGACCTCCATTAGCCGTGAATTGTCATGCCAGCCCACATGTCAAACGTCAAGTATGAGTGGTGTTGCAGATGTTACAATAGTTGGAACACCAGAAAGAAATCCATAAAACAGAGGACAGTGTATTACTAACATCCCTGTTCTATGTTTATCTAATCTATCCCTGTTTTATTCGCTGTGTAGCTCATGGCTCTCCACTTGCAACTGGTACTACATCTTCTCGGAGGCGTGTCATGCCCATACCAGTCAAGGATACCGCAAACCTGCTGTTTGCTGGTAAGTTTCAATTGAAATGCAGATGTGTGGCTCACACGAGGTACTAGTTACACAAGTAGTGCATGATGGTTAGCGTACACTGGCTATCTCTCTGCATGGTCAAGGGCGAAATGGCCATGACTTACACCGGCATAGGGCACTCCATTTACTCCATTACTGTGATGCCCAGCCTACCCATCCAAACGTCACACAAATCAGACAATTTGTTGTATTGCTTATGGCCCTTGACTGATGAAAGGAATGGTAGTGAAAACCACCAGTCAGAATAGTCAGCAGAAGCAAGCATGCAACCATGCAACCATTGCATAAAAAAACCCATGCTTGTTTGGTCTTCATCTGCATGCATGTAGGGTCCCCAGAGCCGGAGCCGGGCAGCAGCAAACCCGCCTCAATAATGACAGGGGCGAAAGAGGTGAACAACGAGGCCAACAAACAGCAGCGACCGAGCTTGATGCATGTGGAGCTGTATGACTTGGTTTACCTGCGCACCAAGCGTATCAAGCACACAGAGTAGTCAATAATGTGCATCCAGCTACTCTCGTATATTGTAGCCGACGTTTCTGCATTGGGGATTGGTTGATTGCTTAACTGGTTCCAGGCATACATGTATGTACACCGGCTCCGTTTTGAAGCATCAACGATCCGTTTTGAAGCATCATTCTGGCTAATTAGATACTATAATTTAGATAATTGTGATGTGATCAACTCGCAGTCTTATTGTTTTGTGTGACGATCAGTGCACCAGGATGGTGTAGGTGGTGCCTTACATACGACGGAGGACAAGGTAATACAATTTATCAGCGCTAACGGTTTATTGTCTGATTAGATGTCATTTTTGGTGCATATAGACTATTGGCATACTGATTACTTCGGGAAATGTAAGAAATGTTTGCTGTCTGTCTATCTGAATTTGTTTCCAACATCATCACCAGTCATAATGATCAATAACATGGAAACCGTTCTTCATTAACAAAAGTCGGTCTAGTCGGTCAGCTTGGGAAGTCCGCCGCCTACATGAATGACATCTTGCTTTACTGAACCTGTGCCTATATTTTCTACCTTAGGTAGAAATTACATTTTTTTTATTGAGAATAATGTTCATTAACCAAAGCTCTTGTGGAATACTACTTTTCCTTTGTGCATTAAGTGTGCATGCTATTGTGAGCAATAGCTTGGATGCCTGCAATCTGATACAAAATTCCAAAACATCCAGCTGCACGACGGGTCAGACACAGGTATGGTATCCATCCAGTGCCTCTGACGGGATTTTACAATAATTAAAAATCCCGTTATATTATCCCGTTGTATTTAACAATAATTAAAATATACACAACTACACTGGAACCTTAATCGTCACGCCTTACCAAGGCTCATATAACTTTGATGTCATGGATGTCAGGCTTGCTGAGGTGATGAGTTTATGTAAGTGGCCCATGTTGCCCACCTTGTGTTATTTAAGCAGGCAGAACAGGAGTGCATGCCATGTGAGGGGCCAAGGGGCGCCCAATAGTTTGCCCGTATGCCCTTTTATATATAATACACCCATTGCCCGACTCATATTACTCATATCATAAATAAAAGGCTGCGGTGTTGGAAGAACGCTGTCGATTTGGCGCGCTGTTAGTTGCTGTCAGGGTTTCGTGGAAGACTACCAGCTGGTGCGGGTCGTCGGCTGCCTGGGCCACACAGACTCACACCACAATGCTGTATGTGCGTGCTTGCGATGCTCTCTGTGCGTGCTTGCGATGCTCTCGTTGTTATTACCCACCCGCAAGCAAAACGCGATGTAGCCAGCACCGCCAAAGATGATCAATCCAGAACGATGCAGAATAATGCAATGATGTGAGTGAAAGCCCACCATGTGTGTGTGGGCTACGGGGTTGAGGTGTCTGGAGCTACTACAGCTACCACACTACTACAGGTACGGGTTTAGGGTTTGGCGGATGGCAAGCTATGTATGTGTACACGCTAGTAATAATCATGCTATTTTAAATATGGTTTTCTTACTGGTAAGCACATCAGAATGATGCGCTTGTATGTAGGGCAATTCAAAATGTTTAATTAGTATGATTCAACAAATTGTAACATAAATATGTATATATAATTACTAAAACAATAAAGACAATAATTAATAACTATTTATTTAATATAAATTTAGATATTCACGTGATGCACCAGTCAGTACCAGCCTGTATAAAACAAATATAAAATATTAACACTCCTGCATGCATCAAACAAGCTCCTGCAGGAGCCCCATCTAAGGCCATGCTCTTCTTGCAAGAGCATTGATCTCTCCTGCAGGACGGTCAAGATGATTCCTGGGACACTGGCACCCTCCTGGGGTGTCACACCTCCGGGCTCCTGTACCCCCCAGGAGAGTACCCTCTATGATGGCGGCCCCACCTGCGTCAATTCGCAAGCAGTACGGTCTCTCTGTGCCCCCCCCGCCAGGCTGTGGAATCGTGGCGGGGGTGGTGACGGCCCAGCAACAGCAGGCGACGAAGCGCACCCCCATATGGCCGCCGCACAGCCTTCCCGCTGCTTGCGAATTGATTCCCCCGACACCTTTACATGATGGCGGCCCTGCCTGCGTCAATTCGCAAGCAGTACGGTCTCTCTGTGCCCCCCCCCGCCAGGCTGTGGAATCGTGGCGGGGGTGGTGACGGCCCAGCAACAGCAGGCGACGAAGCGCAACCCCATATGGCCGCCGCACAGCCTTCCCGCTGCTTGCGAATTAATTCCCCCGACACCTTTACATGATGGCGGCCCCGCCTGCGTCAATTCGCAAGCAGTACGGTCTCTCTGTGCCCCCCCGCCAGGCTGTGGAATCGTGGCGGGGGTGGTGACGGCCCAGCAACAGCAGGCGACGAAGCGCACCCCCATATGGCCGCCGCACAGCCTTCCCGCTGCTTGCGAATTAATTCCCCCGACACCTTTACATGATGGCGGCCCCGCCTGCGTCAATTCGCAAGCAGTACGGTCTCTCTGTGCCCCCCGCCAGGCTGTGGAATCGTGGCGGGGGTGGTGACGGCCCAGCAACAGCAGGCGACGAAGCGCACCCCCATATGGCCGCCGCACAGCCTTCCCGCTGCTTGCGAATTAATTCCCCCGACACCTTTACATGATGGCGGCCCCGCCTGCGTCAATTCGCAAGCAGTACGGTCTCTCTGTGCCCCCCCCGCCAGGCTGTGGAATCGTGGCGGGGGTGGTGACGGCCCAGCAACAGCAGGCGACGAAGCGCACCCCCATATGGCCGCCGCACAGCCTTCCCGCTGCTTGCGAATTAATTGCCCCGACACCTTTACATGATGGCGGCCCCGCCTGCGTCAATTCGCAAGCAGTACGGTCTCTCTGTGCCCCCCCCCGCCAGGCTGTGGAATCGTGGCGGGGGTGGTGACGGCCCAGCAACAGCAGGCGACGAAGCGCACCCCCATATGGCCGCCGCACAGCCTTCCCGCTGCTTGCGAATTAATTCCCCCGACACCTTTACATGATGGCGGCCCCGCCTGCGTCAATTCGCAAGCAGTACGGTCTCTCTGTGCCCCCCCCCGCCAGGCTGTGGAATCGTGGCGGGGGTGGTGACGGCCCAGCAACAGCAGGCGACGAAGCGCACCCCCATATGGCCGCCGCACAGCCTTCCCGCTGCTTGCGAATTAATTCCCCCGACACCTTTACATGATGGCGACCCCGCCTGCGTCAATTCGCAAGCAGTACGGTCTCTCTGTGCCCCCCCGCCAGGCTGTGGAATCGTGGCGGGGGTGGTGACGGCCCAGCAACAGCAGGCGACGAAGCGCACCCCCATATGGCCGCCGCACAGCCTTCCCGCTGCTTGCGAATTAATTCCCCCGACACCTTTACATGATGGCGACCCCGCCTGCGTCAATTCGCAAGCAGTACGGTCTCTCTGTGCCCCCCCCGCCAGGCTGTGGAATCGTGGCGGGGGTGGTGACGGCCCAGCAACAGCAGGCGACGAAGCGCACCCCCATATGGCCGCCGCACAGCCTTCCCGCTGCTTGCGAATTAATTCCCCCGACACCTTTACATGATGGCGGCCCCGCCTGCGTCAATTCGCAAGCATTACGGTCTCTCTGTGCCCCCCCCCCGCCAGGCTGTGGAATCGTGGCGGGGGTGGTGACGGCCCAGCAACAGCAGGCGACGAAGCGCACCCCCATATGGCCGCCGCACAGCCTTCCCGCTGCTTGCGAATTAATTGCCCCGACACCTTTACATGATGGCGGCCCCGCCTGCGTCAATTCGCAAGCAGTACGGTCTCTCTGTGCCCCCCCCGCCAGGCTGTGGAATCGTGGCGGGGGTGGTGACGGCCCAGCAACAGCAGGCGACAAAGCGCACCCCCATATGGCCGCCGCACAGCCTTCCCGCTGCTTGCGAATTAATTCCCCCGACACCTTTACATGATGGCGGCCCCGCCTGCGTCAATTCGCAAGCAGTACGGTCTCTCTGTGCCCCCCCCGCCAGGCTGTGGAATCGTGGCGGGGGTGGTGACGGCCCAGCAACAGCAGGCGACGAAGTGCACCCCCATATGGCCGCCGCACAGCCTTCCCGCTGCTTGCGAATTAATTCCCCCGACACCTTTACATGATGGCGGCCCCGCCTGCGTCAATTCGCAAGCAGTACGGTCTCTCTGTGCCCCCCCCGCCAGGCTGTGGAATCGTGGCGGGGGTGGTGACGGCCCAGCAACAGCAGGCGACGAAGCGCACCCCCATATGGCCGCCGCACAGCCTTCCCGCTGCTTGCGAATTAATTCCCCCGACACCTTTACATGATGGCGACCCCGCCTGCGTCAATTCGCAAGCAGTACGGTCTCTCTGTGCCCCCCCCGCCAGGCTGTGGAATCGTGGTGGGGGTGGTGACGGCCCAGCAACAGCAGGCGACGAAGCGCACCCCCATATGGCCGCCGCACAGCCTTCCCGCTGCTTGCGAATTAATTGCCCCGACACCTTTACATGATGGCGACCCCGCCTGCGTCAATTCGCAAGCAGTACGGTCTCTCTGTGCCCCCCCCGCCAGGCTGTGGAATCGTGGCGGGGGTGGTGACGGCCCAGCAACAGCAGGCGACGAAGCGCACCCCCATATGGCCGCCGCACAGCCTTCCCGCTGCTTGCGAATTAATTCCCCCGACACCTTTACATGATGGCGGCCCCGCCTGCGTCAATTCGCAAGCAGTACGGTCTCTCTGTGCCCCCCCGCCAGGCTGTGGAATCGTGGCGGGGTTGGTGACGGCCCAGCAACAGCAGGCGACAAAGCGCACCCCCATATGGCCGCCGCACAGCCTTCCCGCTGCTTGCGAATTAATTGCCCCGACACCTTTACATGATGGCGGCCCCGCCTGCGTCAATTCGCAAGCAGTACGGTCTCTCTGTGCCCCCCCGCCAGGCTGTGGAATCGTGGCGGGGGTGGTGACGGCCCAGCAACAGCAGGCGACGAAGTGCACCCCCATATGGCCGCCGCACAGCCTTCCCGCTGCTTGCGAATTAATTCCCCCGACACCTTTACATGATGGCGGCCCCGCCTGCGTCAATTCGCAAGCAGTACGGTCTCTCTGTGCCCCCCCCGCCAGGCTGTGGAATCGTGGCGGGGGTGGTGACGGCCCAGCAACAGCAGGCGACGAAGCGCACCCCCATATGGCCGCCGCACAGCCTTCCCGCTGCTTGCGAATTAATTCCCCCGACACCTTTACATGATGGCGGCCCCGCCTGCGTCAATTCGCAAGCAGTACGGTCTCTCTGTGCCCCCCCGCCAGGCTGTGGAATCGTGGCGGGGTGGTGACGGCCCAGCAACAGCAGGCGACAAAGTGCACCCCCATATGGCCGCCGCACAGCCTTCCCGCTGCTTGCGAATTAATTCCCCCGACACCTTTACATGATGGCGGCCCCGCCTGCGTCAATTCGCAAGCAGTACGGTCTCTCTGTGCCCCCCCGCCAGGCTGTGGAATCGTGGCGGGGGTGGTGACGGCCCAGCAACAGCAGGCGACGAAGCGCACCCCCATATGGCCGCCGCACAGCCTTCCCGCTGCTTGCGAATTAATTCCCCCGACACCTTTACATGATGGCGGCCCCGCCTGCGTCAATTCGCAAGCAGTACGGTCTCTCTGTGCCCCCCCGCCAGGCTGTGGAATCGTGGCGGGGGTGGTGACGGCCCAGCAACAGCAGGCGACGAAGCGCACCCCCATATGGCCGCCGCACAGCCTTCCCGCTGCTTGCGAATTAATTCCCCCGACACCTTTACATGATGGCGGCCCCGCCTGCGTCAATTCGCAAGCAGTACGGTCTCTCTGTGCCCCCCCCCCGCCAGGCTGTGGAATCGTGGCGGGGGTGGTGACGGCCCAGCAACAGCAGGCGACGAAGCGCACCCCCATATGGCCGCCGCACAGCCTTCCCGCTGCTTGCGAATTAATTGCCCCGACACCTTTACATGATGGCGGCCCCGCCTGCGTCAATTCGCAAGCAGTACGGTCTCTCTGTGCCCCCCCGCCAGGCTGTGGAATCGTGGCGGGGGTGGTGACGGCCCAGCAACAGCAGGCGACGAAGCGCACCCCCATATGGCCGCCGCACAGCCTTCCCGCTGCTTGCGAATTAATTCCCCCGACACCTTTACATGATGGCGACCCCGCCTGCGTCAATTCGCAAGCAGTACGGTCTCTCTGTGCCCCCCCCGCCAGGCTGTGGAATCGTGGCGGGGGTGGTGACGGCCCAGCAACAGCAGGCGACGAAGCGCACCCCCATATGGCCGCCGCACAGCCTTCCCGCTGCTTGCGAATTAATTCCCCCGACACCTTTACATGATGGCGGCCCCGCCTGCGTCAATTCGCAAGCAGTACGGTCTCTCTGTGCCCCCCCCGCCAGGCTGTGGAATCGTGGCGGGGGTGGTGACGGCCCAGCAACAGCAGGCGACGAAGCGCACCCCCATATGGCCGCCGCACAGCCTTCCCGCTGCTTGCGAATTAATTCCCCGACACCTTTACATGATGGCGGCCCCGCCTGCGTCAATTCGCAAGCAGTACGGTCTCTCTGTGCCCCCCCCCCGCCAGGCTGTGGAATCGTGGCGGGGTGGGTGACGGCCCAGCAACAGCAGGCGATGAAGTGCACCCCCATATGGCCGCCGCACAGCCTTCCCGCTGCTTGCGAATTAATTCCCCCGACACCTTTACATGATGGCGACCCCGCCTGCGTCAATTCGCAAGCAGTACGGTCTCTCTGTGCCCCCCCCGCCAGGCTGTGGAATCGTGGCGGGGGTGGTGACGGCCCAGCAACAGCAGGCGACGAAGCGCACCCCCATATGGCCGCCGCACAGCCTTCCCGCTGCTTGCGAATTAATTCCCCCGACACCTTTACATGATGGCGGCCCCGCCTGCGTCAATTCGCAAGCAGTACGGTCTCTCTGTGCCCCCCCCGCCAGGCTGTGGAATCGTGGCGGGGTTGGTGACGGCCCTGCAACAGCAGGCGACGAAGCGCACCCCCATATGGCCGCCGCACAGCCTTCCCGCTGCTTGCGAATTAATTCCCCCGACACCTTTACATGATGGCGGCCCCGCCTGCGTCAATTCGCAAGCAGTACGGTCTCTCTGTGCCCCCCCCGCCAGGCTGTGGAATCGTGGCGGGGGTGGTGACGGCCCAGCAACAGCAGGCGACGAAGCGCACCCCCATATGGCCGCCGCACAGCCTTCCCGCTGCTTGCGAATTAATTCCCCCGACACCTTTACATGATGGCGGCCCCGCCTGCGTCAATTCGCAAGCAGTACGGTCTCTCTGTGCCCCCCCGCCAGGCTGTGGAATCGTGGCGGGGGTGGTGACGGCCCAGCAACAGCAGGCGACGAAGCGCACCCCCATATGGCCGCCGCACAGCCTTCCCGCTGCTTGCGAATTAATTCCCCCGACACCTTTACATGATGGCGGCCCCGCCTGCGTCAATTCGCAAGCAGTACGGTCTCTCTGTGCCCCCCCCGCCAGGCTGTGGAATCGTGGCGGGGTGGTGACGGCCCAGCAACAGCAGGCGACGAAGCGCACCCCCATATGGCCGCCGCACAGCCTTCCCGCTGCTTGCGAATTAATTCCCCCGACACCTTTACATGATGGCGGCCCCGCCTGCGTCAATTCTCAAGCAGTACGGTCTCTCTGTGCCCCCCCCGCCAGGCTGTGGAATCGTGGCGGGGTTGGTGACGGCCCAGCAACAGCAGGCGACGAAGCGCACCCCCATATGGCCGCCGCACAGCCTTCCCGCTGCTTGCGAATTAATTGCCCCGACACCTTTACATGATGGCGGCCCCGCCTGTGTCAATTCGCAAGCAGTACGGTCTCTCTGTGCCCCCCCGCCAGGCTGTGGAATCGTGGCGGGGGTGGTGACGGCCCAGCAACAGCAGGCGACGAAGCGCACCCCCATATGGCCGCCGCACAGCCTTCCCGCTGCTTGCGAATTAATTCCCCCGACACCTTTACATGATGGCGGCCCCGCCTGCGTCAATTCGCAAGCAGTACGGTCTCTCTGTGCCCCCCCGCCAGGCTGTGGAATCGTGGCGGGGGTGGTGACGGCCCAGCAACAGCAGGCGACGAAGCGCACCCCCATATGGCCGCCGCACAGCCTTCCCGCTGCTTGCGAATTAATTCCCCCGACACCTTTACATGATGGCGGCCCCGCCTGCGTCAATTCGCAAGCAGTACGGTCTCTCTGTGCCCCCCCGCCAGGCTGTGGAATCGTGGCGGGGGTGGTGACGGCCCAGCAACAGCAGGCGACGAAGTGCACCCCCATATGGCCGCCGCACAGCCTTCCCGCTGCTTGCGAATTAATTCCCCCGACACCTTTACATGATGGCGGCCCCGCCTGCGTCAATTCGCAAGCAGTACGGTCTCTCTGTGCCCCCCCGCCAGGCTGTGGAATCGTGGCGGGGTGGGTGACGGCCCAGCAACAGCAGGCGATGAAGTGCACCCCCATATGGCCGCCGCACAGCCTTCCCGCTGCTTGCGAATTAATTCCCCCGACACCTTTACATGATGGCGACCCCGCCTGCGTCAATTCGCAAGCAGTACGGTCTCTCTGTGCCCCCCCCGCCAGGCTGTGGGATCGTGGCGGGGGTGGTGACGGCCCAGCAACAGCAGGCGACGAAGCGCACCCCCATATGGCCACCGCACAGCCTTCCCGCTGCTTGCGAATTAATTCCCCCGACACCTTTACATGATGGCGGCCCCGCCTGCGTCAATTCGCAAGCAGTACGGTCTCTCTGTGCCCCCCCCGCCAGGCTGTGGAATCGTGGCGGGGGTGGTGACGGCCCAGCAACAGCAGGCGACGAAGCGCACCCCCATATGGCCGCCGCACAGCCTTCCCGCTGCTTGCGAATTAATTCCCCCGACACCTTTACATGATGGCGGCCCCGCCTGCGTCAATTCGCAAGCAGTACGGTCTCTCTGTGCCCCCCCCGCCAGGCTGTGGAATCGTGGCGGGGTGGGTGACGGCCCAGCAACAGCAGGCGATGAAGTGCACCCCCATATGGCCGCCGCACAGCCTTCCCGCTGCTTGCGAATTAATTCCCCCGACACCTTTACATGATGGCGACCCCGCCTGTGTCAATTCGCAAGCAGTACGGTCTCTCTGTGCCCCCCCCCGCCAGGCTGTGGAATCGTGGCGGGGGTGGTGACGGCCCAGCAACAGCAGGCGACGAAGCGCACCCCCATATGGCCGCCGCACAGCCTTCCCGCTGCTTGCGAATTAATTCCCCCGACACCTTTACATGATGGCGGCCCCGCCTGCGTCAATTCGCAAGCAGTACGGTCTCTCTGTGCCCCCCCCGCCAGGCTGTGGAATCGTGGCGGGGGTGGTGACGGCCCAGCAACAGCAGGCGACGAAGCGCACCCCCATATGGCCACCGCACAGCCTTCCCGCTGCTTGCGAATTAATTCCCCCGACACCTTTACATGATGGCGGCCCCGCCTGCGTCAATTCGCAAGCAGTACGGTCTCTCTGTGCCCCCCCCCGCCAGGCTGTGGGGGTCCCTACCAACTCATAGGGGGTCTGACAGGCGCTAACATGTATGGCGGACCTGACAATATGGCCAGAATAATAATAATAATAATACGCCCAGTCAGGGACTGTGGCATGTGTTAAGGGGGCAGGAGTGATGAGGCTATGGGTTTCCCCTTGCCTATACACTACCCGCCACCGCTAATGTGAAATCACGATCTGCATTGTGTGCTAAGTTCCTGATGGATTGTCTCCTACAGGTTGTCCTCTTTCCATCTTGCGTCGGAGTGTAACGATGCCGTTCAGCATATGTACGGCATGGTCGTGCAGGTCGTTCAAGCACGCCCTGGCTGCGTGGCTGCAGGCCCCGAGCTCAACCATGAGTGGAAGGAGGTCTTTTCGTATGGTTCCCCCGAGACCCAGACTGATGGCGTCCTGTTTCGTATAGCGCACCTTCCATCCCGCTTCTGCAAGCTCTTTGGCCAGGGTCTCGTGCTGCTGCACTTTGTCGTGCTGTTTCGCAGTGTGGTTGGTGTCTGAGGTGTAGCCGATTTCAAGAATGTGTACGGTGTGGTCCTCGTGATCCCAGGGGCCTGTGTATCCCGGTTTACTTGCCTCCAGGAGTGGTATCGTTGGTATGAACAGTATGTCCGGTCTGAGTTTTAGGCGGAGGTCGGTGGGTGTATTTGGCAGCACCCACTCCGGTATGCGGGTGCTCGCGGCATAGTCAGGGAGCTGCTGCGCCTGACAAGCATCCATGATCATGAAGCAACCACCCAAGCGTCCTGTGGCGAGCAGTCTGGCGATCTGCCGGACTGCGACATTGTGTCGTTTGATGTAGAGAGCTGTCATGTCCGGGTGTTTACAGCCACCCAGGATGTGTCCTCCAGAGTCGGGACCCCGGCACAGTGGGCAGGGTGCGGTCTCCACCATGTGTGGTGGGACTGCGGATTGTATACGCGATCGTTTGGTGCCTACCAGGGGACGTCGGAAGCGCTGCGCCAGTTTGTTGTTCCACAGTTGTCCGTACCAATAGTCCATACACCGCTTGAGTTTCTTGTGCCTTCCCGCGCGCCGGTTGAGGGTGCGCGCGCTTGTACGGATGTCTAGGTGCGGGAGCGTGGCTGACATGAAGGACGTGTACAGGGTTTGTTTGGTGTAACCGAGGTGCACCTCTGGTTTTATTAGCGATGTCACCCCTCGGTTAAGGTCGTTGGCGTAGTGACCGGCGGTGCGTTCCGGCCCGCTGGCTTTTCGCACCCACCAATAGTGTGCTCTGGGGTCGTTGTCGGACATTTCTGTTTGCCATGTGGCATCGTCGGGCGCGTCCCGGCGCGCAGCCTTAACTGCCGCTCTATCAGCCGCGTCATTGTATTTTATTCCTGTGTGGGATTTTACCTTCAGAAGATGTGTCTTGAGTTTCCTTACAGCTCGTTCTTTCAGAATCCGTACAATGTTCGTAAGTAGGTCTTTGTGTTTACTGAGCGCGAGTTTCGTAGGTTGATTTATCATTTTCTTTATCAGAAACAGTGACGCGGCTGAGTCAGTCCAGATTGTAATGGGTGCGTTGTTGAGGCCCTCCTCGTCATTTCTCATTGTAAGACCTTGGTGGATAGCACTGAGCTCGCAACGTGTAATGGTTTGGCATCCCGTCGTTCCTGCATTAACATCTATGTAGAGCGTTTTGCCTGTGAGGGCATCGACCGCGGCCGCCCCAAGGACTTGCGCTTCGGCTTCATCAACCTGGATCTTTTGGACAGACCCATCAGTGTATATGCCGGATTCAGCGTCATGGCGCAGAGCTATTTTTGCTGGGAACATCAGGTGTGCGCTGCATCGTTCGTCGTCGGTCAGGTTGTCACATCTCCGGGAGCTCAGGCTAGGTGCACAGCCGGCTTCGTACTTCTCTTTCAACCTACATATGTGTTTGCGCACCCATTGGGGTAGTCGCAGGTCCGTGTCCTGGGTCTCGTCCATTGCTGTGCGTTCCTGGGGCGGCTTCGTTATGGAGTCGATTGCTTGGCGAAGTGGTTCCACGACACTGCCTCCAGCCTTGTTGGCCACGAGGATCAGGTCGAGGCCGTTGGGGTAAGAGGGGACGTCTTCCCAGATTGCGTCGTTGCTTAGGTTGCTGTCACTCCTGTCGGTCGAGATTGTCCCGACGTGAGTGACCAGGTCGTGCCGTAGGTACCGGGTGTAGGGTGCCGTTTTAGATGCAGGGAACACGAGCAGCGTGGCCGTGGGGTCTGTGTGGTTGCGCTCTGCGTCAGCCCATCCCAGGGCCCATCGCATGGCATGGTGTCCCTCTTCGGGGGTTGGTTCCGGGTGAGCGACAGAGGCACCCCTGAATGGCTGTTGGTATGCGTCGTGGCTTGCTCCAAATAGTTTGTCTTCGGGGAATCTTGCATGGTATACTCTTGTGCACTTGGCGACGTTCAAGGGCGAGGCGAAGCGCTCCGTGTCCGCACCTATGGCCTGCATGAGTCGTTCCATGAGATATTCGCTAAGACGTTCCTCGTGCGCTTTTTTGACGGTATTCGTTTTGCTCCCGCCCCTGTCCCTGTATCGTAGCAGCAGTCGGGCCACGTCTTCGGGGAATCCTCCGGGGGCGGCAAGCCTCGCATGTTCTTCCGGGTGAGCAGATTTGGCCGCCGTGTATCGGAGCCACATGTCGCGCAGTCGTGTTGCTGGGAGCATTCCTAGACATTTTCCCCTCGGGTCGTAGACATATGCGTGTTTCGCGGTTTGTAGGTCCGCGGGTTCCCGGTCTCGGGGATCACTAAATATCGGGTGCGCCGCGCCCGGCGCGCAATTGTGCTTGCCTATTTGGATTGTATATTTGCCGGTCGGGTGTATGTCCATCTCCGGGTTCCGTGCTTCGGTGTCGATCTCCACGTACCTCCGAAGGGTCCGCTGTCCTCGGGTGGTCTGGTAGCACTCTTCTTCCCATCGTCCTTGCCTTTGTTCGTCCGTTAGGTGTTGATCTTGTGCCTGGTTCACTCGCCCGGGCTCATGTTCGATGCCGTGTTCTCGTCTATGGTTGTATTCTGATAGCAGGGTGTCCCATGTGTCTTGCGATGCGAGCCTGGTTTCCTCCTCTTCCGTTGGTTCCCATTCAA
The DNA here is from genome assembly GCA_003117195.1 of Eudorina sp. 2006-703-Eu-15. NCBI lineage: Eukaryota > Viridiplantae > Chlorophyta > Chlorophyceae > Chlamydomonadales > Volvocaceae > Eudorina > Eudorina sp. 2006-703-Eu-15. The sequence goes on from BDSI01000240.1 coordinate 84,282, forward strand.
CGTCTAGCATGCCGCCTTCCCCATCATCTCCTGTGGTGTATGGTCGCAGGTCGCGCGGTGTGTACTTGTGGGCTTCGTAGAGCGGAAGCGCCCCCTTGGGTATGAGGGTCCTCTGCCAGGCGACCGTGTTGTATGTACGGTGAGTCGGTCGGCTATGTCTCCCGGTCCGTTTTTGCTTACTCGGGGGCGGGTCAGCGTCCACTCGCTTTCGTGTTTGGGCTATAATGCGGGCCACTCTGTCCTGCGTCCCGAACAGGGCTTGGGTGATGGCGAACCCATGTTCGGTTGGCACCCCCTCGGGCCAGTCTTGGTTGCCCATGAGCATATTGTTAGGTCGTTGCGCGTCGGGCACCCTCTGGCTGAGTCCCCGAAGGTTGGGGAGCCTCACACTCGGGGAAAGGCTCAGTCATACAGCGTGTTTTCAGTCATATTCCCAGTCATACTCCCAGTCATACTCCCAGTCATAAACCCCTCCTGGTCATGCAGTGTTGGTCATATTCCCAGTCATAATGCGCCTCAGTCATACAGGCCCAGTCATACACCCAGTCATACCATGGGTCATACCGTGCCTTGGGACAGGCACCCGGTATGACTGGGGCCCGTCATACTGGGCATGCATTTCATGACTAGAACTGGATGACTCACCGGACCACAGAATGACTGGAAGGGCACAAAATGACTCATGCCAGTCGTACTGTGCAGTCATACCGCAGTCATACTGCCTGTTTCCATTCATCCAAACCCCGATATGACCAGTCATACTGCGTGCTCAGTCATGGCATGCAAGCTCATGGCGTTCGTTATGACTGTGGCTGGTCATACCCTGCCCGCCCATCATGACTGTCGCTCGCCCATCATGACTGTGGCTGGTCATACCCATCCCGCCCATCATGACTGTGGCTGGTCATACCCATCCCGCCCATCATGACTGTGGCTGGTCATACCCATCCCGCCCATCATGACTGTGGCTGGTCATACCCGTCCCGCCCATCATGACTGTCTGTGGTCCTGGTATGACTCGTACCGGTCATCATGACTGTCTGTGGTCCTGGTATGACTCGTACCGGTCATATTACACGAACTGATACATACCCAGTCCACCCCCCATAAGCACCCAGTCCACCCGCCTGCCCTTTTCAACGGATACAGCAGGTCCATGCACTCCACTTGACTACCGCCTTTCCAATAACATAGATATAGGTCACACCCAGCCCGCCCTACTTGACTAACGCCTGCCCTTTCTCACTGTAGCAGGTCGCTCGTGCCAAGTCCACTCAACCTGACTACCGCCTGCCCACTAACATAGATGCAGGTCCTGCCCAGTCCACTCAATCGGACCACTGCCTTCCCCATACGATGGATGCAGGTCGTACACCTTCCCACTAAGATTGATGCGGGGTCGTACTGGGGCATCTACCTGACCAACTTGCCTGCCTTGGGGTTCTTGCCAGAGGGCTTTCTGGCCGGCCCCTGGCCCCTGCCGCTAGGTGCCCCCTTGCCCACTTGTGCCATCACCTGCTCCAATGCAGCTTCATGCATCGCCTCGTACTCATCACCGAGCCCATATGCACCGCCACCCTGAGCAACTGCGGCTGCATATGCCGCCGTCTGGCCCATCACCATGGGCCCCCGGCCCACTGCAGTGGTGCCCTGGCCCGCCGCCGTGGGCCCCTGGCCCGCCGCCGTGGGCCCCGGCCCGCCACCGTGGGCCCCCGGCCCGCCGCCGTGGGCCCCTGGCCCGCCGCCGTGGGCCCCCGGCCCGCCACCGTGGGCCCCCGGCCCGCCGCCGTGGTGCCCCTGAGTTGGCTGCCGGCGATGCCGTCCATGCCGGTCTCCAAAGCGTCAAGCTCCTGGTCGTAGTCCTCCTCGTGAGGCCGCTTGTGGCCCACTGCCGGCGGCCAGTCGAAGCCAACTGCTGCCGGTGTCTGCATGTGCAAGAGTAAGACATATGTGATAAAGATGAAATCATTGAAAATGACCACGCGACACTGGAGCAATACTCACCGTTTTGGGGTGCTCCGTCATGGATGCGACCTGAGCCGCCACAGTGTTGGCAGCCGCGGGCGGTGCTGCAGGGTTGAGCGGCGCCGTCTTTCTCTGCTGCAGCAACTTCATGCTGATCCCGTGGAAGTCTAGTGCTGCACGGCTGAGCGTGTCTGCGAGTAAAAGTATTCACTCAGGAGCACTGCCAAAATGCAAGTTTGGATACGACGAACTTATGTACCACTTACACTTGGTGTTGGACAAAACCCACTCGTAGGCCCTCCCACCAGGTGTCGCAGTAGCCAATGTACAGGTACGTCTTGAGTGGCTCCGGCACTGAGGAGCCCTTGATCACAGCCTGCACTTATAAAATTGTGATGTCACCATTTACTCCAGGTGCCGGTAGCTGCAGCCAAGCTTACCCGGGCGAACCGCGAGCATTTGCCAACCTCCTCCAACTGATCCGCAATCGCCACGTAGCTGGGCCGGCAGTTCTCTTCCCAGTTCTGGCGGCGCTCCTTGAACTTGTCCGTGTACTGCTTCAGGTCGTCCGCGTCCTTAGTCAGCTTCTTGTTGTAGCATTTCTTTGCGTTGGCCTTGGCTTCCGAGGGGTAGCTGCGAGCAGTTGAAGTTAATGAAGGTATGTGCGACTCAAGACGGCTCTAGAGTCCTGCTTGGGCAACGTGGACGCACCTTTGGGCCTGGCTGTACAAGGCCTTGGGAGTCCCGGGGAATGTGAACATCCCAACAGGGTGCTTGACCTTTTTGCCCGCCTTCTTTGCCTCTTCGACCACCCTCTGGTGGTATGCATCGATCGCCGGCTTGTTGGCAGAGTAGCCTTCGTTGTAGTTCCCGAACAGGCCGTATTCGAACGGTTGCATCGGCAAGCCCCTCGAGTTGAGTGGACATGCCTCAGACAAGGTCATCGCCCACATGCCTGGACAAAGGAAGATAGTGAAATGTGAACAGGACAACAACAGATGCACTCCACCGATTGGCATGTTGCTGTACTGATAATGCCAGTGTTGTATGCAAGCCTACCTGCCAGGGCACGTGTAGAAACCTCTGTGATGGCCGGTGGTACACCATCACCACCAGTCCCGACCAGCACCGGTTCGCCCGTTCTCGCGTCGCGTGGTAAAGGAGGTCCCCAGCTGCAAAATGGATCGTAGTAGAGCATGTTAGAACAACCTCAAACGCTCAGCTAATGAGACGTGCTGAATACTCAACCATTGCGCTTGTGCTCATTGACCACACTCCTGAATCCGGAGTTGGCCTGCTCAAAGGCCTTAATGTCTTCCTCGACCTTGAAGCCAGCTTCTGTTTTATGAGAGATGAGGTGAATCCGCATGCAAAAGCTCGGCTTGAGCTTCGCCCCAGCCGACCGGCTCCTGCTCTTGATGACCTGCACATTTTCCATGTCGTCGTCATCACTTCTTGTTTCAGAACTTGCTCGATGTATGCCTGCAGGTTCCGTGGAGAACCGGAGCTCGTCTCGTTCCAATCCTCTGAGGGACATTTGGATGCAGAGGTCGCTGGTTATTAATCGTCTGGAAAACTAAATGAGAGATTTATTATAACATTGTGAAATGGAATAATAATGTCGAAGCATTAGTGCACATGCCTGGGTGCCCATGGGAAAGTGCGACGGTCAATCTATGACTTGACTTGCTCACCGTTGGACGTCGGCTTTTGGTGCTCACGGAAGTCGTATATGTCAACCTTGCTTGCCGAAAATGTGTTCGGCAGATACTCAAGTCGCTCGACCAGTGGTGTTTCAGTAATGTTGTCTGTGGAACAGACCGACCAGGAGCGCTTCTGACCAACACTAGAGAGATTACCGACCGGTACAAGACTGACATGAACAGATACAATAGTTTTTATCTGAAGAGGTGCTGCTCCGTCAGGCTGCTGCCCAATGTGGGCCTGGGTCTCCATGGTATGGAGAGTCTAACAGAAAGTTGGTGCGTTGGTTGATGTATTAGGTAAACAAATGCAAAATATTTAACTCGACAGTCATATTACGCTGACTCCAGACAAAGCTTACTTGCTGAAAGACATCAGTCGAATTCTGGATCCGGATCCCAGTGTCCCACATTTCAAGGTTGCCTCCTTGCCTTCAATGTCTGTGCTGTATCACAATTTTACCCACGCATGGTCATACTTATTCATCCAAGTCCCGTTGAGAGCGTTCGCAACAACAGAGGTCTTGCACATGTTAAAATGTTGCCCGAAACCAAGCCTGCGCAATGCACCCAACCTGCAGAGTCCACCGTATCCATAAAGTGTTAAAGCCAACATTCACATTTGACATAAACATGCCGGGTTGCCCTCACCCTGGTGACACACTATCACGCACCCTATCAATGTTCGCCGCGCACCCTATCAAGCAACCTTTAGCTTTCCAACTAATGACGTGACCCGCACCTATGGAATTCACCAATCACAAATACCCACACATCTGCGCCTGAAACATTTCGTCATGAAATCGTGTCATGTACTACCTTTTTCCCATAGGCATGGCACCTAGCTACGCACAACAGGCACCAACGCACAATCGCTCCGGCCCATCCATCCTTGAGCGCCGTAAGAGCAGCCAATAAGCGCACATCGGACATGGACAGCCCCTTGTTTCACACTTGAACCTCACGTTAAGTGCATGGCTGCCGTCGGTCCGATGCCCCCATGCAATGCACACATTTGCCGCACCTTTCCTCACACCCCCTGGTCAGCCTACTCAATCGGGTTTTGATTTGGCAGTAGGGCTGAAGGCTGTGCTCTCCGAACAGAGTCTCAGTGCCCGCCGCCTTGGCACGACGTCTCGGAACGGTGTAAACGGGCCGTCCTTGCACGGACACGCGCCAGCCTGGCAGTCCTCATCCATCTGCTGAAGTTCCTCGACCACAGGCTGTGCGATATCTGCACAGAACGTGTGCACCTTGTAAATATTGGTACAGGCAAGGAAACTAGCACCAGCTGATAATGTTAGCTCACCCTGCATCTGTTTGAGTGCCTTCAATGCAGACATTAAGCCGTCCTTCATGGCTCATCCAGGTCCCGCACAGCGGCCCATCCTCACCTCGGCTGCTGGCGAGGCGGCCACTGCCTCGAGCATCGCGCCTGACGCCGGCGTGACGCCGCAGGCTGCCCTCGTCCGCGCCAGCCTGCAGGGGAATGAAGAGAAAGCGTGTGCACACTTCCTTTGCATTCACGAAAGCACCTGCCTGTCCTACACGGCGCAGCACCGCACGACCGCACAAGTACAGCAGGTCCCGCACGGCGGCCCATCCTCACCTCGGCTGCTGGCGAGGCGGCCACTGCCTCGAGCGTCGCGCCTGACGCCGGCGGTGACGCCGCAGGCTGCCCCTCGTCCGTGCCAGCCTGCATGGGAATGACGAATAAGCGTGTGCACACTTCCTTTGCATTCACGAAAGCACCTGCCTGTCCATACGCGGCGCAGCACCGCACGCCCGCACAAGTACAGCAGGTCCCGCACGGCGGCCCATCCTCACCTCGGCTGCTGGCGAGGTGGCCACTGCCTCAAGCGTCGCGCCTGACGCCGGCGGTGACGCCGCAGGCTGCCCCTCGTCCGCGCCAGCCTGCAGGGGAATGAAGAGAAAACGTGTGCACACTTCGTTTGCATTCACGAAAGCACCTGCCTGTCCATACGCGCGCAGCACGGCACGCCCGCACAAGTACAGCAGGTCCCGCATGGCGGCCCATCCTCACCTCGGCTGCTGGCGAGGCGGCCACGGCCTCGAGCGTCGCGCCTGACGCCGGCGGTGACGCCGCAGGCTGCCCTCGTCCGCGCCAGCCTGCAGGGGAATGAAGAGTAAGTGTGTGCACACTTCGTTTGCATTCACGAAAGCACCTGCCTGTCCATACGCGGCGCAGCACCGCACGCCCGCACAAGTACAGCAGGTCCCGCACGGCGGCCCATCCTCACCTCGGCTGCTGGCGAGGCGGCCACTGCCTCGAGCATCGCGCCTGACGCCGGCGGTGACGCCACAGGCTGCCCTCGTCCGCGCCAGCCTGCAGGGAATGAAGAGAAAGCGTGTGCACACTTCGTTTGCATTCACGAAAGCACCTGCCTGTCCATACGCGGCGCAGCACCGCACGCCCGCACAAGTACAGCAGGTCCCGCACGGCGGCCCATCCTCACCTCGCTGCTGGTGAGGCGGCCACGGCCTCGAGCGTCGCGCCTGACGCCGGCGGTGACGCCGCAGGCTGCCCTCGTTCGCGCCAGCCTGCAGGGAATGAAGAGAAAGCGTGTGCACACTTCGTTTGCATTCACGAAAAGCACCTGCCTGTCCATACGCGGCGCAGCACCGCACGCCCGCACAAGTACAGCAGGTCCCGCACGGCGGCCCATCCTCACCTCGGCTGCTGGTGAGGCGGCCACGGCCTCGAGTGTCGCGCCTGACGCCGGCAGTGACGCCGCAGGCTGCCCCTCGTTCGCGCCAGCCTGCAGGGGAATGAAGAGTAAGCGTGTGCACACTTCGTTTGCATTCACGAAAGCACCTGCCTGTCCATACGCGGCGCAGCACCGCACGCCCGCACAAGTACAGCAGGTCCCGCACGGCGGCCCATCCTCACCTCGGCTGCTGGCGAGGCGGCCACGGCCTCGAGCGTCGCGCCTGACGGCCGGCGGTGACGCCGCAGGCTGCCCCTCGTCCGCGCCAGCCTGCATGGGAATGACGAATAAGCGTGTGCACACTTCCTTTGCATTCACGAAAGCACCTGCCTGTCCATACGCGGCGCAGCACCGCACGCCCGCACAAGTACAGCAGGTCCCGCACGGCGGCCCATCCTCACCTCGGCTGCTGGCGAGGCGGCCACGGCCTCGAGCATCGCGCCTGACGCCGGCGGTGACGCCGCAGGCTGCCCCTCGTCCGCGCAGCCTGCAGGGGAATGAAGAGAAGCGTGTGCACACTTCCTTTGCATTCACGAAAGCACCTGCCTGTCCATACGCGGCGCAGCACGCACGCCCGCACAAGTACAGCAGGTCCGCACGGCGGCCCATCCTCACCTCGGCTGCTGGCGAGGCGGCCACGCCTCGAGCGTCGCGCCTGACGCCGGCGGTGACGCCGCAGGCTGCCCCTCGTCGCGCCAGCCTGCAGGGGAATGAAGAGTAAGCGTGTGCACACTTCGTTTGCATTCACGAAAGCACCTGCCTGTCCATACGCGGCGCAGCACCGCACGCCCGCACAAGTACAGCAGGTCCCGCACGGCGGCCCATCCTCACCTCGGCTGCTGGCGAGGCGGCCACTGCCTCGAGCATCGCGCCTGACGCCGGCGGTGACGCCGCAGGCTGCCCTCGTCCGCGCCAGCCTGCAGGGGAATGAAGAGAAAGCGTGTGCACACTTCGTTTGCATTCACGAAAGCACCTGCCTGTCCATACGCGGCGCAGCACGGCACGCCCGCACAAGTACAGCAGGTCCCGCACGGCGGCCCATCCTCACCTCGGCTGCTGGCGAGGCGGCCACGGCCTCGAGCGTCGCGCCTGACGCCGGCGGTGACGCCGCAGGCTGCCCCTCGTTCGCGCCAGCCTGCAGGGGAATGAAAGTAAGCGTGTGCACACTTCCTTTGCATTCACGAAAGCACCTGCCTGTCCATACGCGGCGCAGCACCGCACGCCCGCAAAGTACAGCAGGTCCCGCACGGCGGCCCATCCTCACCTCGGCTGCTGGCGAGGCGGCCACGGCCTCGAGCGTCGCGCCTGACGCCGGCGGTGACGCCGCAGGCTGCCCCTCGTCCGCGCCAGCCTGCAGGGAATGAAGAGTAAGCGTGTGCACACTTCCTTTGCATTCACGAAAGCACCTGCCTGTCCATACGCGGCAGCACCGCACGCCCGCACAAGTACAGCAGGTCCCGCACGGCGGCCCATCCTCACCTCGGCTGCTGGCGAGGCGGCCACGGCCTCGAGCGTCGCGCCTGACGCCGGCGGTGACGCCGCAGGCTGCCCCTCGTCCGCGCCAGCCTGCAGGGGAATGAAGAGAAAGCGTGTGCACACTTCCTTTGCATTCACGAAAGCACCTGCCTGTCCATACGCGGCGCAGCACCGCACGCCCGCACAAGTACAGCAGGTCCCGCACGGCGGCCCATCCTCACCTCGGCTGCTGGCGAGGCGGCCACGGCCTCGAGCGTCGCGCCTGACGCCGGCGGTGACGCCGCAGGCTGCCCCTCGTCCGCGCCAGCCTGCAGGGGAATGAAGAGTAAGCGTGTGCACACTTCGTTTGCATTCACGAAAGCACCTGCCTGTCCATACGCGCGCA
>BDSI01000241.1:0-87996 GCA_003117195.1 Eudorina sp. 2006-703-Eu-15
GGCTAGGATGGATGGATGGCGGGGGGAGGGGGCGGGCTAGGATGGATGGATGGCGGGGGGAGGGGGCGGGCGGTAAGAACCAGGCGCTGCCGGAAGGCCGCATGCGCCGGACCGCCAGCGAGGGCGCGCAGCGCAGCCGTACGGCATACACACAGGACACAGCCCAGGCGCTTCGGCTAGCTGTGCAGTGTCCTGCTTGACCAGAGGTCTGCGGACCGGATCCCGCTGCTGCTGCGGCTGCTGCGGCAGCGGCTGCCGTTGCGGCTGCCGCCGCTGGTGGTGGTGATGTCGGTGGTCCTCCCCTTTTTTTGAAATGTCCACCAATTTCCTATTACCTCTCCCCCCCCCCCTCCGGCCCCCCATACCCGGCAGGAGTCCGGGTCGGAAGTAGTTCCCCGGGGCGAGGGCGAGGGGGCCCCGGGACATACCTTACTGCTGATGGACAGCTTCCTGGTGGGGGCGGGGCGGCTGGGGGCTGGGGGCGGGGTGTGGGGGGTGGGGGATCCTGGCGGTTGGGGGGTTGGGTTGAAGAGGGGCGGCTGGTCAAACAGGGGCGGTCAGCGACGCTTCTTAGGGGCACTCAAGGGAGGGGTGAGGGCAGGTACGGGAGACCTGTGTAAGACTGGGGACTTTGTGTGTGGGGGGTGGGGTGGAGTGGGGGGGGGTGTTGCTGGTGGGTACGTTTCGGTCGTTCATGTGTTCGCATCCGCCCTGGTCGTTTCTTTCACGCTTCCCCACCCCGCTCATCCCCGTATGGAAGACTCATGCCTCAATGACTCCCACCCCCTCGCCCACCTGTATCCCCTCCCTTACCTCCCCTACCTCCCTCCCCCCTCCCCCACCAGCACTCCCTGATGTGCTACTCGGCGTTCTTGCACCCCGACCCGGACAAGGACCCCCTGACTCTGAGGGCGGTGGAGCGCTGCCACGAGCAGCTGCTGGAACTGTGCACCGCCACCGGGGAGGGGCTGAGGCAGGGTAGGCGGGGGGTGGGGGCGAGCGGGGGGGGGGGGTGTACAGGAAATTGGTTGACGTATTGGTTTGGGGGGGTTGCTGGGGTGGGGGCATCGGGGAGGGGGGGAGGGGGGGCCTTGTGTGTTGTGTAGCGAGCAGGCGTACTGGTGTGGGTGTGGCCGTGGGTGTGGGGGAGGGGTGTGGGGTGGAGGCGTGTGGCGGGGGAAGGGGACGGGTTTGGGGGAGGGAAGATGGGGACGTGGGGGCGAGAGAGGCGAGAGCTGCGCTGGTGGTGAAGGGGGATAAGGGGGGTGCGGGGTACCCGCCTGCACAGCCACGTAGGGATGTGGCTCGCCCACCCTCATCGCCCGCTAACCCGCCAAAACCATGTCGGGGAGGGGTTTTCACAAGGTTAATTCTCATATGTTATCATCATTCTCAACATCATCATTATCATCGTCACTACCATCACCACCCCCTCACACCCACCCACACACCTCCCGCCTTCGGGCCCCCCTCCCCCCCTCCCCCCCTCCTCCCTGGGTCGCAGGTGTGGCCTCTGTGGTGTATGCGGCCCACGCGGGTCTGCTCCCCTCCCTGGAGGCGGTGCTGCGGGCCGCCGCCCTGACCTGCCGCCTGGAGACGCTGCGGGTGCTGCTGGGGGCGGTGATGAACAGCGTGCCGGCGCTGCAGCGGGTGGTGCTGAACCGGGACGGGTACCTGTTCCTGACGCTGCGGAAGCTGGTGGGTGGGTGGGTGGGTGGGCGGCTTCGGCGGTGTCCCAGCAGCGCACCCCGGGGTGTGGTGCAGACATCTGCACTGCCTGACATCTGCACTGCTTGACAACCTGCCGACACTGCTAACCCCCTCACCCCCTCCCGGCGCCACTCCCCCCCCCGCCCCGCCCCGCCCCGCCCCGCCCCGCCCCTGGAGCAGATGATAGCCTGCATCAACCTGGCCTGCCCCAACCCCCTCGAGTACCCCCAACCCGCCGTACAGCCCAACGCCAACTCCCGCCGCAGCCTCACCGTCCTGCTGCAGCAGTGCGCGTCGGGGCCCCCCTCCGCCGCCTCTACCGCCCCCAACTCGGGACAGAGCCCCCGCACGTTCGTACAAGACAGGCCGCCGCACGCCAACGGGCCCGGGGCGTTGTCGTACTTGGCCGGCTTTGCCGGCGGTGGCGGCGGCGGCGGCGGCAGCGGCCGGGCTTCGGGCGAGAAGCCCAGCGGCCGCAACAGCGACAGCACCGGCGGCGTCGGCGCTGGCGGCGCCGGCGGCGTCGCGGCGGGTCGGCCGCTCATCTTACCTCTGGCCTTGGACCTACTGGACATCGTGTGCATGCTGGCGAAGCGCTTCATCGAGGTCCACGACGGACGGGTGGCGGCGGCGGTCAACCTGCGCCCCGACGGCGGCGGCGGTGCCGTACATCGGCGGTACGGCAACGACGACGACGAGGGCGGCGACGACGACGACGACGGCGCCTGGGGGGACGACGGCGAGGACGGCGGGCGGCCGTCCCGGGAGCGCACCTCTTCGGCGTCGTCGCAGGCGCGTCGCCGACGGTCCTTCGAGCGCGAGGCTTCGGAGCTGATGCCGCTCGCGCAGATGCTGCCGTTCGCGCTGTGGTGGCTCGGGGCCCCTATGTCCGACCTGGTGGACGCCCTGGCGCAGGAGGTGGTCAACGACGACGGCAGCGGCAGCCTCTTTGGCGACGCCCTGCCTGCCAGCGGCGGCGGCGGCGGCGGCGGCGGGATCACGTACGTCCCCAACCGCTCGAGGAGCCCTGGGCCGCAGCGGCAGCCGGGCAGCCGCCGCGGCAGCATCGACCTGCAGCAGCAGCAGCAGCAGCAGCGGCAGCAGCGCTCGCCGCCGCGGCCGTCGCGCCCGTCGGGGGTGTACGTCCGCGGCGACGTCACGCTGTCGGCGGCGGGGCGTCGGCGGCAGTCCGTGGAGCTGTCGCGGCTCAGCCCGGGGCGGCTGATGGCGGCGCGGGCCAGCAACTCCAGCGATCCCGACGGCGCCGCGGCGGCGGCGGTCAGATCGGCGCTACCGTCGCGGCCCGGCGGCGGCGGCGGCGGCTGGTCGGCGGACTTTGCCGCCGCCGGGTCCGACCGGCCCTGGACGGTGCTGTCCCACTGCGCGGACGCGCTCAACGTCATGTTTCGGCTGATGGTGGCGCTGTCGGATCTGAACCGTCGGGCTCCCCACCCGGACTGGGGGGCGCTGGTGGGGCAGCTGCAGCCGCAGCAGCTGATGGCGCGGGCGGTGCAGGTAGGAGCAGCAGCTGGGCGGTTGGTGGTGGGAGGGGAGGGGGAAGGGAGCGGTGTTGGTTTGGGGGGCGTGTCAGGTGGTGGGCGGCTTGGATGTGGGTGTGTGTGGTAGGGTGGTAAGGGTGGGGTAGTTGGTGGAGGCGTCGCGCCGAAGCCGGGTGGGCCTCGACCCGACCTCCTGTCCCGACTCCTGTCCTCCGCGACCTGGATTTGCAGCGTTGCTGCCGTCCAGGACGTCACCACCCCCGACCCACCGGCCCCCCTCCACCCCAGTCCCCGCCCCTGTCTCTCCCTTGTCCCTTCCCTCTCACCCTTCCTTCGCCTGTACCTCACTGGCCACGATGCCTGTACCTCACTGCTCTCCTACCGGTGCTGTCTCACCACGCCCTCCTCCCTCCCTCCCCCCCGCTTGCCGTCCCCCTCCCCCCCCGTCTGCCTCCCCCGCTTGCCTCGCCCGCATCGCCAAACAACAACCGGGAAACGGCCACGATGACGCGATGACGTGATGGGGACCGTCGGGACGCGGGGCAACGTCGACAGGTGCTGGTGCACGGCACGCTGCGGCGGCGCCAACAGCTGGCCGAATCGGGCGGGGGCCGCAACGGCCGCAACGGCTCCTACTCCCGCGGCCCCGCCTTCCCCATGCTGCTCTCCTCCCTGCTCTCCGCCGCCGTCTGCGGGGTGCAGTACGGCTGGCTGGGGCCGCAGAGCTTCGGCATCCCCTCCGCCACCCTCGACCCGACGGAGCTCGAGCAGATGCCGTACGCGCCGGCGGAGTTCCCGCACCAGCACCAGCAGCCGGCGGCGGCGGCGCCGGGCGCGCCGCCGCACCTCGCCCCCGGCGCCGGGGTCGGCGTCAACGTCGGCGCCGGCCCCGTACAGGGCCCGCTCTTCAGCCGGGTCCGCCGCTTCACCGTCATGTCCGCCAACCCCGAGGGCCGGGCCTACCACTGGGCCATGATCGGCGACGGCGAGGAGGGGGCCGAGGGCGGCGAGGCGGGGGCGGCCGGCCACGAGGGCGACAGCAGCGTGCTGGCGGAAAGCCTGGACGAGGACGCCACCGCCGCGGCCGCGGCGGCGGCGGGTGGCGGCGGCGGCGGCGAGGAGGGGCGGCGGGGCCACCGGCGGCCGCCGGTGGTGTTGCTGCAGGCGGCGGCGGCCGGCGGGGCCTGGTCCAACCTGCCGCCGGTTCCCAGTCCGGCGGTGGTGCCCACCCGGGCCCTACAGGTCCTGGTCACGGACTACGGCTCCGCCGCCGACAAGCTCCTGTTCGAGCTGCTGCTCCGGGGGCTGTCCTCGAAGCGCAACGAGCCGCCGGCGGCCGCGGCCGCCGCCGCACAGTGGGACTCGGCGCCGCCGGGCGACCGGGCGGCGGCGGCGGCGGCGGCAGCAGCGGCGGCGCCGCCTTTCTTCTGGGTGCCGCCCTCGCGCGCCGGCTGGCTGCACACCTGCTCCAACCCCTGCTGCATGAACCTGTCGGGGCTGCAGGAGGCGAACCTGCCGCTGGCCGCCTGCCCGCGCTGCGGGGAGGAGCTGTACTGCAGTCGGCACTGCCAGGCCATGCACTGGCACACGGGGCACAAGGCGAAGTGCTGCGGCAAGTGATGATGCGGTAGGGAGGAGGAGGAGGGAGGAGGAGGAGGGAGGAGGCGGAACGCCATGATGGAGGCAGTGGAGGCGTGTGGTGAAGAGGGGGGCCATGTGTGTGTGTGTGTGGTGTGTGTGTGTGTGTGTGTGTGTGTGTGTGTGTGTGTGTGTTGCTTAAGCAGGCACCATGTGTGTGTGTGTGTGTGTGTGTAAACGAAGACTGAGCCGCGAGAAGCCAAGTCCAGCTCGACGGCAGGTGATGCCGACGGGCATCAACCCGAACCCGAATGTGGGTGTGTTCGTAGGCAGGCAGGGCAGGAGTCCGGGGGTCGTTGGAGTTCGTTGGGGTCGTGCGCCATATCATCCGACGGAAACGAGGTGGTGTTGGTGGGTTGTCAGTTGGTGGTGGCGGCGGCGTGTGGCACCAGCTGGCGGGGGGAGGGCGCCGCCGCGTGCGCACGACTGCCGGCGGCCTCAGGGGAGGGGAGAGGGAGAGAGCGCGCTGCGCATCGTGGCGGCGGCAGAGGAGGACAGTGCATGTGCCGCAGGTGAGCAGCGGTGAGCGTCGGGACGGCCGCAGCGCCTGGTGTCCCTCAAGGGTTGGGGGGTGGGGAGGTTGGGCGCAGCTACTAGCGAGAAGCGAATGCGCGAGCGACGCCGATTACTGAGGGAGGACTCCAGGGGGGGGCCTCCAGGGAGGGAGGGGCGAGGGGCCTTCTTACCCTGTAGACGCGGCGGGCCCCGGGGAGCCCTCCGGGAGGGGGGCGAACCCTCCTCCCGACCCCTTGGGGGGTATGGATTGGTGAACCCCTTGGGGGGGATAAAAATAACGACTCAGCGTCGGTCAGATCACGTGGAATAGCGTGGAGGGTGAAAGGGAGGGGGCCGCGGTCTGCCACCCGGGCAGTGCTGCGCGCGTCCGGGGGAGGAGGAGGGGGGAGGGAGGGAGAGGATGGGGGAGGGAGGGAGAGGAGGGGGGAGGAGGGGTTCTGTGGGTGTGGCGGCAAGGGGCCGGGAGGGGGGCTCGATTGGTGGTGGGAGGGGGGGAAGGGAGGGGGAAGGGGGAAGGTTGAGGCGGGTGAAAGCCCAGACGGGGGAGGGGCGGGGACGGGTGGTGCGGGGGAAATGTCAATCGTCAATGGCGGGGGGAAAGGGGGAGGGGGGGAAGGGGGCTGCTTTTCGCTGTCTTTATCGACAAAACGAGGGGGCTGCCTCCAGCGAGGCGAGCGGCGTCAGTTTGGTCAGTCGCGGCAGAGGGGGCCGCGCGCCTTGGCCTTGCGCGAGAGAAGATGGTGTGCGGACGGCATGGATGGGTGGGTGAGGGTGAGGCTCGCGGTCCGTGCATTGCGGCGTGGCGGCGCATCAGCTGGGGGAGGAGGAGGACAGGGTGTTTACAGGCGGTGCAGGAGTGCTTTGGTTGACTATGGGACGGAATGAGGGTGGCTTGGGGAATGGGGAGCCTGGCGGCATTTGCGGCGTGTTTCTGAGAGGGAACAACGGGAAACGGAACGGTGGAGCAGGGAAAGGGAGGTGGGAAGGCTGCACGGGCTGCAGGGATAGGCGCTTTTAGTTTTGGGTGTGTCGTTATCTTGTCTCTCGGGGGGGAGGGCATGTGGCCCACAAATTGTGGGGGACTGCGGTGGCCTCCCCCCGCAGTCCCCCGCCGGAAGAAATGGGGAAGGGGGAGAGGGGGGGCCGCAAACCCAAGACCAGATGACCAGCAGAGTACGGCGCATGGCGGGTGGCTCACCAGCGACCCCCCGGGAGCCTCCTCCAGGGAGGGGCTGCGGCGGCGGTGGCGGCGGCGGCTGAACGACGTCGTGCGCAGTCGCCGCAGCGCGCGAGCGCGCGTTGGGTAAACCCTCTTCACGGGCGCGAGGTGAAATAACTAAATGGGGTTGTTGCGCGCGTTGATGATGGGAGGAAGGGCTGACACGTGCGAAATGGAATGCGTATGTGCGTGTGAGCATGCGAACGAAGTTGAGGCACCGGCCGCTTCCGTCCTTAAAGTCTTGACTTCTGGAGGGCACCCCGGGTGTGGAGGTGGGGTGGAGGTGGGGTGGAGGTGGGGTGGAGGCGACGCGTGTGCGCGCGTGGGTTGACCCACGCTGTGCGGCATCGTAGACCATCGAGGACGGCGTGCTGTTGGTCGGTTGTGGCCCAACTGCAGCCAACGAGGGAGCTTGTTCGGTGGGCGGGGGACTTATCACCGCATCTCCCGTCCCCGTCCCCTAATATCTTTGTTTCTATGTGCGGCCGCGTTGGTTTGTTCCCACCTCGGCCCTTCTCTCCCACAGTCTGCAAACGGGCGCCGCGGAGCGGGGTGTTGTGGGTTCTTTCCAGCGGGGCCGTGGAGGGCCCCCTCCGCCCAACGGCACCCCAAAGGGATCTCCCCCCCCCCCTTGTGTACCTAGTCGAAACGGATGTGCAGCGCACACCCACGCGGGCATATTCCCCCCGTACTGCGCCGCACACGGGTCGCACTCTTTCTGTACGGCTTTGTACGGCCCTCTGCGACTCCGGTTGTCCGGTACGGCGATCGTCGTTGCCGTGGATCCGCCTCCGGCAGCTGTAGACCGCACCGTTGGTTGGTGGTGGTGGTGGTGGTGGTGGTGGTGGTGGTGGTGGGGCCACGCGCTGGACTTCTAAAATGTGTTCCCTTGCACTGGGAACACATTGGGGTGAATGCTTTTGATGCCGCCTCGTGAGGCGGCTGCTTTGTGGTGTGTGGTGCGGCGATGTGACGCCCGCGTGCCCTTCTGCACATCGTCGTGTGCTGTAAGTCCCCGGGGGTGCGGTCGTGTCCGGGGTCGTCATCACAATAAAGGATGACCGTTGTCTCGTACCTCCGTTGCTTGCTGTTGTGGTTTCTGTCGTTGTCATTGTGCGCATCTGCATTTCCTCGAATAAGGGATGTCTACACCAGTGGCCACTCGCGATGGTCGCGACGCCGCGTAGTGGCAGCCAGGCCGCCCCCCGTCTGTCTGTCCGTCTGTCTGTCTGTGCCTGTCTGTCTGTCTGTCTGTCTGTCTGTCTGTGCCTGTGCCTGTGCCTGTGCCTGTGCCTGTGTGTTTAGGAAAGAGAGCCGCCCGATGTGTATGTGTGTATGTATGTATGTGTGTGTGGCCCCGTGTCTCTACCTATGTTTCCAAAGGCGAAGGCAATGAGCCGCCCCTGCCCCCACAGGCAGGTGGGTGCGCGCGCGTGTGTGTGTGTGTGTGTGTCCTCTTGCTGACTGGCGCTCTTATTTGTACCCCATTTGTGCTCAGCTGCAGCTGTGTGAATTGCTGCTCGATGCTTTACGGCGTGGGTGCTACTGGCAGGAGCACCGCTTGCCCGTCGCGGTCGATAGAGGCGGCGGGGGCCCGGACAGTTATACCCAGTAGATGGCCTAGGTAGGGGCCCGATGTGGGCTCCCCAGTAATAATAAGTCAGTAAGGCCAGGTGAGCGGCGGCGTGCAGCCGGGCGCGCGGCACCACTCCGTGACTGCGGTGGATGGCGACGGTTGACGGCGGCGGTTGATGGCGGCGGCGGTGACGGCGGCGGTTGATGGCAGCGGTTGACGGCGGCAATTGATGGCGGCGGCGGTGACGGCGGAGCAGGTCGCGACGTCTTTGTGTGTGTTTGGCGTTGGCTTCACCCCACGGACGGCTACGCCACCCGCCGCTATCCGTTGGCTGGCCGGCAGGCAGGCTCACGTCCAGCCAGCGTGCTGCAAATAAGTTCGCAACCCGGGCGTCAGGGGACCTCCCCTGTCCCTCACCACCCACCCACCCACCTATCCACCCACCCACCCAACATGGCTATATGGGCCGCCGCACATCCCTCCCGCGGCCCTTCCCTTCCTGGGCCACGGACGCCACAGGGCTTCGGGTGGTCTGTGATCCACCGGCGTCTGGCTGTGGTACGACATATGTACGGCATGTATCTCGGCAGCGGCATGTATGTGTGTATGTATGTGTCATGTGTGCGGCTATGGTGGTGGCGGCGCTCCGGCCTGACGGCGGGGGCCGACGGCCGGTGCTGCGGAGGCGACCGCAGAGCGCGGCGGCGGGGGGAGGGGGGGGGTAAGGGTGGGCGCTGGCGGGTGCGGTGGGCGGGGTACTGCGGCCCCGGCGGCAGGCCCATCGGGGCGCGAATAAAGAGAAGGGTAGGGAACGGTAGCGTGTAGGATGTGATACGGCGGATCGGGCTGTGTGGATGAAGTGGACAGCGACCCCCCTCCTCCCAGCCACGGTCTTGTGCGCACCACTTGCCACGACTGCTTGCGTGCGGGGATGTCCGTGGAGGAGGGGGGGTTGCGGAGGGGGGACTAATGAGGGTTAATGAGACCCAAGGCGCGTGTGTTCCGTGCCGTGGCTGTCTTGATATGGCACCGTATCACACGTTTCTGATGCCCGTGGTGGCATCAGGGAGGGACAGGAGCAAGCGACGGTGGCGGAATAATTGTGTTGGCGGTTACGACGGGCCCTTTTTCCAAAGTTTGCAAGTGCAGCATTGCAGAAGAGGTCAAAACCTTTTGTGACGCCTGAAAGTTCGTTCGGTCGGCGCTGCTCGCCGGGGATGCTGCTGCTTGGAGTGATGTATTGGCGCACAACGATTGAGTGTACTCTAGAGTCACGATGATGAATTGGTTACTATTTCGAGTTTACCGTTCGAGGCGTGAAGACGTGCTGTGCGTGCGGTCGCAGACGTGCGATGAGAGGCTGCCTGACGAACGAGGAGACGCCCACAGATTGATACGGGGGAGAAATAATGGCTGTGGGAAAAGCGAAGTACAGGGAGTCAAGTACGGAGCGGATAACTTGGCCTTTCCTTCATTTCACATTTCATGGACAGCATGCAGAATGTAATGCCTGCCTTCTCGCTCGCCCTAGCGCATCACCTTTTGCACACGACCCCCTCACATGAATACAGGGGAAACAGAGCTTGAGGTTATGTTAGGTGGATCAAATACACAAGAATGCTAAAATCAAAGAAACCCGGGCGGCCTTACCTGAAAGTCTGCACCAAATGCCATGGTAAAGGGCAACTGAGTCATTTCAACACCAACCAAGACAAAGTCTATGGTGGGTTGCATTTGCTCTGCGATGTGTGACCGCGACACGGGCGTGAAGTAACGTCTGGACACAATTTCAATATTCTCTCTGTCAAATACTTGCAGCGGCTTGCGATAAATGTACAAGCGGGGACTCGCCGAACGGCGGTACGTGACGCCTTTCGAGCATGTCGGAATGTAACCTTGCAGGAAGCACAAACACGGCATCGCGGCCCTTGCAGGACTCGGAGTGACGTTGAAGTGTTTTTGCTCAGATAAGTCTTCACGTTACAATTTTCTTCGGCTCGCCGATTTGCAGTTCTTGAAGGGCGTCGACAAGGAGGTGGTCGAGGGCCTCAAGGCAAGAGCTCCCGCGGCATGCGTCATTGAATAGCTCTCTGGTGTCTTATCACTGGTAGTAATTGCGCATTTCCTTTTTAGGTATCGGTGACCCAGACCCTCCTCGTAGAAATCGGTGACCCAGACCCCACTGCGCCGCGCTGCTGTCCATTCCTCTCCATGCCGGACCGGGGACCGGGGTCTGATGCCGGCTGCCGCGGTGGTGTTTCCTTCCTTGCTGCTCCCGGGTGACCTCCACGCAGCACTTCCAAGCTGAGCTGGGCAACGAGGGGACCGCCGTGTGCCTCCTCTGCGACTGCGGAGCCAGGTCGGTCAGGATGCGCGCGAGGGGCGGGGGGGGGGCGGGGGCGCGACATGGCGGTGTGCACCTGCCGGCTGGCCTGGGGCCGACCGATGGACTGCACCGGGACCGTGCCGCTAGGACCACTCGGCCGGCCCTGCATCCGTTCCTTTTAATTTCATTTCATGGGGTTCCGTTCACTGGTGCTTCTTGGGGAAAAGCGCCAGTTATACGGCATGTATGTATGTATGTATGCTGCGTGCGCCAGGTGAGAGACATGTCTCTCACCTGGCGCACGTGGGCATGCCCACGTGTAGCCACGTTGACCCGTACTGTTGACCCGTACCGTTGACCGCCACGTTGACCCGTACCGTCTGATCCCCTCCGACTTGGTCGCCCCGGTACTGCCCCGGGTCTGTTGCGGGCTGGACGACGACGCGGACCTGCGCGGTATGTGTTCGTGTGGCGGGTATGCGGCGGTGCGCGTGGGCTTTTGCGCTCCATGGTCGCACACGCACGACCCATGGGTCGGGCCCTATGGGTCGGATCGGATTGGTTGGGTCTTGGGTGGGGTTGGGTGGGCCCCCAGGTACCTGATCCAGGACTCGGGCAAGCGGCGGCGGATCCGGGGCGACAGCGGCCACAACGGGGCGGACAAGGACGTCAATAAGGAGATCGCTGGGGAGCTGGCGGAGCGGGGGATTGCGAGGGTGGTGACGCCGTCGCCCTGCCGGGACTGAGGGCGGTGCGCCCGGCACATACCCCCCGGGTGTGTGTGCGTGGGGGTGGGGGTGGGGGTGGGCCGGCGAGCGATCCTCGAACGGACCGACAGAACACTGCACAAGTGCCGAATGGCGACCTGTTCAGACAGTGAGGAGGAGGGAATGTGTGGCGGCTTGAGCTGGTCCTGGCACATGTTGTCGTACAACGCCAAGCACGTTGCCAAATGCGACCTTGGTTGGTGCAAAAGGCGGAGAGGGCCTCGGTCATGTCTTCGCTTCTGCGAAGTCGTACGTTGGCGTGTTGATGCCCGGTGTGGCGTCGCGGGTGCCGCGCCTTAACCCCCCGTATGTGGATGTGTCGTGCGTGGATCCAACGATCCAAGTTCCGAGGAGTGAGTGTGAGGGGAGACGGGTTCAAAGCGTGGGGTGCATAACATACACGGCGGCGCACATACAAGCGCTCCTTACAGCTCAGCTGCATCGTACAGGAAGACCCTCCCCCCCGTGTGTTGCCCTCCGCATGGCATCGCTGAGGGATGCCGTGCTGACGGGCGCGTGTGCCTCATCACGGCTTGGGTCTCTTGTGCGGGCTCCGGTCTGGGTTTGATGTTTCGAATAATGCGGCTTTAAGGAATGGGGGATTTTGCTCTTGATGTTTTCTCTTCAAGCTGTCTGTGCGCTTCCGCGCGACGGTCATCAGCGGTCTTTATTACTGTAGATCACTATTTTTGAGCCGCTTTTCCGCTTGATCAAGTTAATGCTTGGGGAACATAGTGGATCGTCAAACGGTTGACCTCACGTGGTTCCGCTGACCGCTGTGGAATGTGGACACCTGGACATGCACGCTTCGACGTTTGACGACTTCGACCGTTGGCGGTTGGATCCTGTTGCCGAAAACCAATGCCCTTGAAGTTTATGTCTTCTAGATAGGTTTCAATGACGAGACATGAATTTGGCGCATTATAATGCGTTTGACAGCTATGGAGATTGGGAACTGAGGCCGGGACTGAGACCAGGTACCTTGTCTGCGAGGATATCTTCTTCCATGATAATGCTCCTATTCATTAATGGATAACGGCGTCAATCACATTGGTTTAACACCATGGAAACCCCCAAAATGAGATCTCTCGAAGGATAACCCAGGGTAACCGGTTACCCGGCAACGCACAGCAAAAAGGTACCCGTGCCAATCTGCATGTTTTGTGGGTCACGGAAACGATAATAACGCAACGATAATAAATCATTCCGCTCTTCCTCTGAAGTGATACTGCGAATTTCCAATCAATACAAGTTTAGCACAAGGCTTGCATTTATCACCCAGTAATTAGAATACACATGGCATGCTAAATTAAGAGACAGAACATCGATTGATGTGTGCTTTTGATCGCCATGTAACGGAGGTGATGATGCAGGCCCACGGGCCCTCGAGGGCTACGAGTTCTTGCGAGGTTATAGGGTCAATGCATGTCGAACATGTAAGCGATAGTGTGCTACTGCATGAGGCCAGCGCAGCACGCGTTGGCATGGCAAAATCTGCGTCAGCTGCGTGCGCTGCGTCAGCTGCGTCAGCATTTGGGCACGGCATTTAGGAATGCAGCTGTCGTGCAGCGCCCATATAAATCGAGCCATTCTAACTGTTATGTCCGCATTCTTATTAATGCAATCTGTCTATTGGAATCCAGGAAACCAGTCCTTGCTGCTGAAGAAGCTCTGTGTCGAACAGCTCCCACGTGCCGTGAGACGACTCTATATCACGATCAAGATAGATTATATATGAGACAAAATCTTCTGTAAATGGCTGGTGCGTTATTGCTTTGTGGCAAGCAAATCGGCGGGGCAGTTGGCCGCCTACTGGGTGCCCAACACCTAGCTGCGAGCCTTTCGCAGCTCCGCTGGGCTAGCTCCCATGCAGAGAACACCAACACATTCCTGCGAGAGGTGATCTACGGCTCCTTGGGGTGTTAAAGCTCTCGCGCTTTTCCGGAAGTCCCGGTAGCTGACTTCCTCGCTGTCGTTGTATGATTGCCCTGGGCTGGAACGCTTCCATTTCAAACGAAAATTGTGTTATATCCATCGCATCCTGTTGATCATGTCGCTGAGGCGCCATCGCGACCTGGTGCATGCAGGCCCTCAACCGACTTGACTACCCCGAGAAGCTTCAGAACTTGTTGCTGACTCCTCGTCGAGAAATGAGCGTCGAGCTCGTGGTTCAGGTGTGTATCGAGAAAAATCACGCGCGGCCCCGTCCCGCTCCCCATGTGTCTGACGCAGCAGGCAGGCACTAGGTACGGACACCTCAGCGCACTGCTCCTCCTCAGCTGCCGTCTCATCCGCTGCATCGTTTCGCTCCCATCCCCCGACCACCTCCTCACCCCCTGCTCGCACTCTGTGGCCCCCTGCTCGCACCCCGCCGGGGCTTGCTTGATATCCTTAACACCCCCCCTTCGCCCCCTACCCCACCCCACCGCCAACAGATGGACGACGGCAGCATCGAGGTGTTCAACGCCTACCGCGTGCAACACAACAACGCCCGGGGGCCGTACAAAGGCGGACTGCGGTACCACCCCCAGGTGGATCTGGACGATGTCCGCAGGTACGGCAGGGGAGGGGGAAGGGGCAAGGGCTGGAGAAAGGGAGGTGCGCCTTCTAGGGTCTGGCCCCCGGCTGGCTGACGGACTGAGCCGAGCTGTGCTGTGCTGTGCTGTGCTGTGCTGTGCTGTCCTCCACCGAACCTAGGAGGACCCCTCCCCCGCTGCCGCTGACGTCCCACCCGCCAACCCGCCCCCCCTCTGTATTGGATGGGATGGGATGGGATGGGATGGGATGGGATGGGATGGGATGGGATGGGATGGGATGGGATGGGATGGGATGGGATGGGATGGGATGGGATGGGATGGGATGGGATGGGATGGGATGGGATGGGATGGACTGGCTGCCACCCGGGGCGCCACACTGCCACCCGGGTACCCCGCACTGCTGTCCGGGTCACTGACGCCGACCCCCCCGCGTCCCTCATCGTCCTCCGCCCTCCCCCTGCGGGCTGTCAACCCCTACCCGGCCCCGGCCCACGCCCCGACGGATGGTGCAGCCTGGCGTCGCTCATGACCTGGTGGGTGGGTGGGTGGGTGGGTGGGTGGGTGGGTGGGTGGGAGGGAGGGAGGGAGGGAGGGAGGGAGGGAGGGAGGGAGGGTGGGAGGGAGGGAGGGAGGGAGGGAGGGAGGGTGGGAGGGTGGGAGGGAGGGAGGGCTCGCCGTAGAAAGCACTCCGGCGGCTGTTCCGACGGTTGGTTCATTCATTCGTTCACGTGGGGGTGGCCGCCGCCGCTGCCGCCGCCGCCGCCGCCGCAGGAAGACGGCGGTGATGGACATTCCGTACGGGGGCGCCAAGGGCGGTGTGACCGTGGACCCGCGCAAGCTGACGGAGCGGGAGCTGGAGAAGATGACCCGGAAGTTGGTGGTGGTGGGTGGGGGGGTGGGGGGTGAGGGGGGCCTAGAGGGGGGAAGGGGAGGGGGAAGTGACGTTGCCGACCGCCACCTTCCACCACCACCACCACCTCCACCTCCACCACCACCACCACGACGCTCTGAGCCCCGGTACTTGACACGACACACTCACGCACCCCGCGGGGACATGCAGCCCGAGGACAGCCCTCCCCACCTCCCCACCTCCCGACTGTAGAGGTTCGGCCCCCGGGGCTCGCACCCTATCCCGGCCCCCCCTCTCCTTTCGCTCTTACCCCTCCCACCCACACCCCACCCCAACCCCACCCCAACCCCACCCCCCCAACCCCCCAACACCCCCAACACCCCCAACACCCCAACACCCCCAACACCCCCAACCCCCCAACACCCCCAACCCCCCCAAACCCGCCCCAGGCCATCAAGGAGATCATCGGCACCTACGAGGACATCCCCGCACCGGACATGAACACGGGTGAGTAGGGGGGGGGTGGGGGGGCGGGGTGGGGCGGGGTGGGGCGGGGTGGGGCCTGGTGCAGTGCCGCCGGGGCCCGCTCCGTGTTGCAGCCGGCCGTAGCCCCCACCCCACCTCACCGCACACCCGGCGGATGCCTTCGCTGACCCCTATGTACCGCCCCCACCCGTTCCCCCTTTCAGACGCCAAAGTGATGGCCTGGTTCTTCGACGAGTACTCCAAGTATAAGGGCTTCTCGCCGGGGGTGGTCACTGGCAAGGTGGGTCGGTGGGTCGGTGGGGCTGGTGCGGGGGGGAGGGGGAGGGGGAGCCGGGGAAGGGGGAGGAGGGTAGGGGGAGGAGGGGGAGGAGGGGTTGAGGGAGGAGGAGGGGAATGGGGAGAAAGGTATGAGGGGCGGCGCCAGACAGCCAGGCGGACGGGCTGACGGGCGAACCCGACGTCCAGTGCTTCTCCCCGGAGGGCCATCGTGCCCCCCGGGGGGGGGGGGAGGGAGGGGAGGGCGGTGTCCAGTTCCATCTCCGTCACTTCCCGCTTCGCCCTCCCACTTCGCCCTCCCGCCGCCCCCCCCCTCTCTTGCAGCCCGTCTATCTGCACGGGTCGTTGGGTCGCGAGGCGGCCACTGGGCGGGGTACCACCTTCGCCATCCGGGAGCTGCTCAAGGTGGGGTGTGTGTGTTGGGGGGGGTTGAGGGGTGTTGGATGCGGTCCGCGGGGTCTGGAGGGAACCATGGGACGCTGAGGTCCGGCTGGGGCGGGGACGGGGCCTGGGCCTGGGTAAAGGAGGGTTCAGTGCGCCCCCCCCCGGGTGCAGTTCCCCCCTCTCCTCTTGACAGGCTGGGATGGGGAACATTTCCTACACACACACACCCCTCTGACAGGCTGTCGTACAACAGGTCGCTGCGGTTCGGACTGCCCACGGGCCGTGCTGACCCCCCTCCCCTTCGTCCCCGTACCCCTACCCCTACCCCTACCCCCTGGGGGACCCTCCCCCCCGTTCTCTAGCGCCCCGCTAATGGTCATGATGGGCGAACCAACCACGCCCCGCTCCTCCCCCTGCTGTGCGGCACACGACGTACGGCACTGACCCCCCCAAACCCCCTCAACCTTTGGTCGCCGTGGCCCCGCCCCGCCCACCAGGCCCTGCACATGGGGAAGCTCTCGGAGCAAAAATACGTCATCCAGGTGCGTACGAATGACTGTACGGGCGCAGCCGTACGACCTCGCAAAATTGCTTCTACATGCGGTGCGCCGCCAGCCATTTCTTTCAACCTGCCTCCCACCCCCCTCCGAAGGGTCCCAACATCGCAGCGCCGCCCGGATCCCTCCCTCTGAGGGTGCGGCTCTCAGCCCAACTTACTGCGGGCAGAGGACGCAGTGCCTCCGGGGGGGCGAGCAGACGTTCCGTAAACCCCCTCCCCATGCTTTACCGGACCTTGGCCCTGGCAGCAGCAGCAGCAGCAGCAGCAGCGCAGTTTGTTGAATATGTCTACCAATTTCCTGTATCCCTCCTCCCCTTCCCACAGCCCTCCCCGGGGTCCCTTCGCACCTCGGCCGGAGACCCAATCCCCCCCCCGGGGATCTGTCGACCCTAACTGAGACCCCCTCCCCACCCGCCCCGCTCCTGCCCCCGCTCCCGCCCCCGCGCCGCACAGGGCTTCGGCAATGTGGGCGCCTGGGCAGCTCAGCTGCTGTGGGAGGCGGGCGGCAAGGTGGTGGCGGTCAGCGACGTGGCGGGGGCGGTGGGCAACGAGAACGTGAGTGGGGGCTGGAGATGTTGGGTTGGGGTGAGGGGGCGGAGAGATGTGTTTTGGTGAGGGTGGGGGGATGGGGGCGTATGCGAGAGGAGGTGTTAAGAGATGTCAGCCAAGCGGTGGACACGCGATAGGAGATGGGGGTCGAGGGAGGGAGGGAGGGAGGGGCAGAGGGAGGGGCGGAGGGAGGGGCGGAGGGAGGGGCGGAGGGAGGGGCGGGCGGGGGGTTTGGCGTGTCAACGCGCGCCAGCTCCGGAACCACCCGCCGTGTGACGACAAGACCAGCTCCGGAACCACAGCGCGCCCCTCACATGGCGATGCCCTGATCGTCATATCTCATCATAATGATGCACGGATGGGTCCCCGGCAAAAATCGTTACCTCCCCCCTCCCAATTTCCTGTACTCCCCCCTCCCCCCTCCACCCCTCCACCCCTCCCCACCTCCCCCCCACCCCCCTCCGAAGGGTCTGGACATCGGTGAGCTCCGCCGCCACGTGGCCGCCGGTAAGCCGCTGGCGCAGTTCCCCGGGGGCACCCCCCTACCCAAGGAGGACATCCTGGCGGTCCCCTGCGATGTGCTCATACCGGCGGCCATCGGCGGCGTCATCGATCCGGACATGGCCAAGAAGCTGCAGTGCAAGGTGGGAGGGGGCGGGGAGGGCCAGGGGCCGGGGGCCGGGGGGGGACTTCTACGGCCCATTCGGTGACTTTTACCGGGTTCGCTGTCCTTGACTGACATAAGATAGCCCCCGCCGGGGGGCGAGGGGAGATCGTCCCAGTCCCATCGGCAACAGCTCGCTGGATGGGCCACTGGCCTTGGCACATACACACACACGGGCCAGTGCCAGGCCCCGTTAAGTATGTGCCGTACATGTGCCGTACATGTGCACGCGCAGGTGGTGGTGGAGGCGGCCAACGGCCCCACGACCCCCGAGGGCGACCTCGTACTGCGGGACCGGGGGATCACCGTGCTGCCAGGTGTGTGTGTGGGGGGGGGGGGGCCCGGCGGTCCTGGGGGGGGAGGGTACGGGGCGGGGGGCGGTCCAGGGAGGGGGATGTGCGACAGGGCATTGGTGGAAATTAAATTTTAAAGTGCGCTGCTGGCAGAGGGTTAGGGGGGGAACGGGGGTGAAGCGAAGAGGCACCCGGTGCCACTTCTTAAGTGGGGCACTGGTCAGGTGGAGGGGGTGGGGTGGGGGGCCTCGCGGTTTCGCTGTCTTTGTTGACATTAAGGGGGGCCTCCGCCCGGCGGGTCGCGTCCCAGCGGTCACCGCTATGGTGATTGCGTCTCCTAAACCCCCCTTGGAAACCCGCACTGCCGCCGTCTTTGAAGGAACACGTGCACGTGCACGCGCTGCCGCCGGCGGGCCACCCGCCCTCAGCCCTCTCGACCCCCTCAACCCCCTCGACCGCGCCGCCCCCCCCCCGCGGCAGACATCTACACCAACGGCGGCGGAGTGACGGTGTCGTTCTTCGAGTGGGTCCAGAACCTGCAGAACTTCAAGTGGGAGGAGGAGGACGTCAACAGGTGGGGGGGGAGGTGGAGGGTGGGGGGGGGGGTGAAGGGGGGGACTGTGACTTGTGCAGGGGGTGGGCGCACCGGGGAGGTTGGGGATGGATTGGGGGATTGGGGGGATTGGGGTTACGTCTCATGATGTGTTCCTGCCGTACGGATGACCACGGTGGTATGTGCGTATGTCGCTGCGCCGCAACCGTCACTGCCGACGCGAAGCACTGCCCCCGCTGACACATCCGCCCAACAGTACGGCACCACGCGCACACCCCACCTCTCCCCGCCCTCACCTCCCTCAACCTCACCCCCCCCATTTCATCCCATCTGCCACCTCCCAACCCTGCCTCCCCCCTCCCACACACACCGCCCCCCCCCCCACACACACAGGAAGCTGGACCGCAAGATGACGGACGCCTTCGCCGCGCTGTGGGCAGTCCACAAGGAGATGTCGGTGCCGCTGCGTACGGCGGCCTTCGTGGTGGCGCTGCAGCGAGTCACCCGCGCGGAGGTGCACCGCGGCTTTGACTGAGGGAGGGGGCCGGGGGTGGGCAAGTGCAGCGGCAAGGGCGAAGAGGGAAGGCGTGGAGGAAAAGGGGGAGGGAGGAGGAGAGGAAGAGAGGAGTGGAGGAGGAGGTGCTCAGCGGCACAAACCGCGACAACAGGGGACGGGGCGGTCCAGGCCTTTCTGCGGCCTGGTCCGTCGGCGGCGGTGGGGGTGAAGAGGCGGCCCGAACCTCTCCGCCTCGGCGGGTCGGGTAGGTCAGTCAATGGGCCGGTCCGTCCGCCGTCGGTCGGTCAATCGGTCGGTCGGTCGCTTGCTGCCGATGTCCGCATGCGCGCCGTTTGGATGCGCCCTCACCCTCAGCGGGCCATGTGGTCCAGCCATAGACGTGTAAGGTACGCCTCTCTCGCCGGCTGCGGCCAAGGTCAACGTCGGGGTCGGGCCCAGCCCGCAGCGATGGTTGGGTGGGCTGCGGCTGTTGGCGGCGGGCGTGGCGTGCCGGTGGGTGTGGCCCTCATCCGCGGAACACACACACACGCACACACATGCCGTTCACATGCGTACGGTACGGTTTGGTGCGGTACGGTACAGCACGCATGTATGGTTGTGATGCGATGGAAGCGTGCGCGTGTTGGGCCGGACCGGTCGATGTCGTGGGGAGGTCGCCTATAGGAGTGAGGTCCCACCGCCGCGTGTGGGGGTATCGCTGCTGTGGACTCTCTATTCCAGGAGGATCGGGATGAGGTGGGGTGAGGTGAGGTGAGGGGAGGTGTCCCAGCGCAAGTGCACAAGGATATGCAGGTACCGTAACCAAGTGGCGGAGAGGGCGCGTCGGGCTGTGCGCGGTTGCACTGGTTAGGTACGGATTCCGCGTACATACAAATTTACATACGCCATACGATCTGAAACCAAGCAAGGGCCTGGGCGGCATGTGCTCCATTCTGCGGACAGTCTCACAGCGCCCCACCCCGGGATTGACTCGGTCAGTCCGAGTCGCTGGCGAGTCGCTGCACGATGTGCACCGTCACTTTGCTGTCATACCAACAAGCAACAACCCCCAGCCGTAATCAGCAACCCCCAGCCTGCGTGGGGCCCGAGGTGGGGGGAGAGCTCACAGCTCGCAGTTTAGCTGCTGTTCAGTCTGGACCCGGTCTGTCCCTACACGGAGGCCGCCAGGTCGTCGTCGGCGAGAGGTTCAGGTTCAGATAGGACAGGGCAACGGAACTCATCCGCGGCCACCAACCTCAACAGCCTCAGCTGCCTCAACTGCCTGGGTGCGGCGGGGTCCGCTGCCCTCCTGTGGGGTGGGGTGAGGTCGCACACCCTACAGGTACGACCTAGAGGGGACTACTGCACCGGCGATCTGGGCGACTCGACGGGCGGTGGGGTGGGACGTAGCCGGTAGCCGGCGCTGTGGCATATAGGCGATACAGCGACACAGCAAGAACCCAAAAATAAATGCGCCACATGTTTACGGTATTCGGCCGGTGCCATTCGAGCCCGACGCCGATATGTGATAACGGGCGCGCTCTTGGGCCTGCCTGATTGCCTGTGCATGAGGGCAAAGATTGAACGCCGTGGCCCTTACTCAGCGTGGCTACAGCCACCTCCCCATCATCATCATCATCATCATCATCATCATCATCATCATCATCATCATCATCATCATCATCATCATCATCATCATCATCATCATCATCATCATCATCATCATCATCATCATCATCATCATCATCATCATCATCATCATCATCATCATCATCATCATCATCATCATCATCATCATCATCATCATCATCATCATCATCATCGCCATCATCATCATCATCATAATCGCCGACGGAACCCTCGCACCGACCATCACCCTCCGCGCCACGTACAACACCTCCACCATCATGTACGGCATGGAAAGCACGGCACCAACCGGCAGCTACGCCAACGTCGCCCCGTCGCAACACTGAGGAAGGCGCCTGTCCCTTCCCTTTCCAGAAGGGAGGGGAGGGCCTCAGAGGATGGGCGAGGGCACCTGTCCCCGCCCACCCCCGTGTCCGGCCGGCATCGTCATCCCCTATGGACTCCATGGGAAGTTCGTTGACGCACGTGTGATGTGCCGTACATCACGCTCGTTGGTGGGATTCCCCGCCCTCCACCACCAAATCCCCGCCCTCCACCACCAAATCCACCACCACTACCACGTTCCTCCCCGCGACACGAATGCCAGGATCCAGTCATGGATCCTGGTTCATGGATCCTGGACTGCCCCGCTGCCCGAGATGTGTGTCAATCGGGCACGCCCGGCCCTTCAGAAACCTTCGCCCTCAGCGCGGAGGGGTTCGTTCCTCGAGCAGCGGTCCCAGCGAAACGCCCTCAGAACGGCGCCCGATGATGAGAACGGCCCATCCGAAGCATCTGCATCCAACGTTGCCTCGGTAATGTGCAGCACGCCACGTCACGCCACGCTTTCCCGATCTGTTGCTGCGTCAGGTGCGACGGAACCACCAGTCGCGAGAATAAATTGTTATTATTATAATTATTTTTATATGCAACAGAATACATCATGCGGTGCAAGAGGTTTTGCTCGGCAAGGACCGCGACGTCGCGTGCCTCGAGAGGTAGCTGGATGCCCCCTCCTTGCCATACAATGTCGTGATGCTGCGCGGGCCCATAATATGACAGCAAAAGACAGGTCAGCCCGCCCACCGCCCGCACTCGACGCTCTGCAACTGGGCCCCGGGTCCGAACGCTCGGATTATGCTGCAGCTGCTGCCGTTCACCGCCCCTACTACTACTACTACCGCCGCAACTGCCGTAACTGCCGTACACACGCTCACAAAAAATAAAGCATGCTCGATGTCCCTGCTACTCTCGGGAAGGCCTCTCCAGTGCACCGCACCACCACCACCGTAAACGTGCATACTACATCCTTATTTGATTAAACAAATGTCGCAGTGGCCACACAATACCCCAACGACATCTTTCGCCGCAAACGTTTTTTGCCGCTTATCAAAAATCAAGACTTGAACTAGAGACATGCCGGACAGTGACGCCCAACATTTATTCAACCGGCCAATCACGCAGCACGTGGCGCAGCAGCAGCAGCAGCAGCACTGGCGGGGGCAAAACCGTTCCAACAAACCATCACCCCGCACACCCTCCTGCCCCTTGCACTGCTGCAGCCGCTACACAGAATAACATCGTACACGAAATCTTCTTTTCTTACCAGGCCCCATCGCCGTCGGCTCAGGGTAACACCAACACCCCGCTACTGACCCACATCGGGTCGAGCCCAACCCGCACCAAAGCTCCGAATCGCGACCCGACCCGACCCGACCCTGCCCCCGGTGGCTCTTGGCCCCCCAGGGGTCACGCCCCCAAGGACCAGGTGACATGTGCGACACGAAGCGGCGGCGGTTGCGCAGCAGGGAACTTGGGCCCCGCCTCCTCCTCGCCTCCTCGGCGTGCGGCCCCCCTCCCCCCACACCCCCTTTTGCTCAGAACAACGAGATGTCCCGTCCGAACACCCGCGCCTTCATCCAGTCGAACAGGATCAGCACGCGGTTGCGGAAGGACACCTGAAAGGGGGGGGTGTCCGTCCGTCCAGGGAGGGGACGGGGATAAGTGCGGGAGGGCAGGTAAAAAGGGGGGTGGGTGGGAGGAGCCGAGGGGTTTCAAGGGGCTGTCCGATGGGCTCTGGTGGGAACGCTGATGTACCGACAGTGCGGACCAGCTCGTCACCCCTCCTCCCCCTCCGGCTACCTCCGGCCACCTCCACCCATGGGAGCAACACGGGGGGAGCGAGATGGGGTAACCACCGGGCCATCCACCCCAACCCCACACAATCCGCACTGCCGCCCCTTCCTCAGCCAATACTGCCCCCACACGACCTTGCCGCCGCCTCCGATCAACGGCTCCAGCTGAAGCCGGCAGGGGACCCCATTTCTGACCCAACCAGGACTGTCGCGGCCCCTTGGCTCGCACGCAAGGACCAGCCATCAGAGAGCCCGAAGCGCGCCCCTGACCCCCCTCCGTCAATAAAGGCAGCGAAACCCCTTAAGGGCAACAAACCGATAAACGCCGATGTTTGCGCCCCTGACCTTGCCCACCCCCCTGTGCGGGTCCAGGTCCAGGTCCCACCGCGCGTGCTCGTACACTGCCGTACTCCCGTCGTACCTGCTTGGTGATGTACACGGACTTCCAGAGCAGGAACGCCACGCTGCCGTACAGTTTGAGGTTGATGACGTCAAAGGCCTCCACCTGGGTCAGCGCCTTGTCGCTCCCTGGAGCAGTAGCGGGCGGGGGGGGGGATATAGGAAATTGGTAGACAAGTTCAAACTGCGCTGCTGCCAGAGCGACGGTTGGACCGGAAAAAAATTGGTACAGTACCGTAGATTTCCAGCGACGACGACGGTGTAGGCGTCGGTGTTGACCAAACCAGGTTAGATGAGTCGGAACATGTAGGTAGTCTAACGCAGAATTCGGAGAGAATCGACCGGAGCCCTAGCTCCCAACGTAAACGAACAAGGTTGAAGTAAATTCAGAAAATTACTGCTGATGTGTAAATGTATTGTAAAAGCAATTGGCTGCAGTGTCGGAAGCTGTTACTGAGTAGTCCGAAACGCTGCGCTGACATGCGAGTGTACCTCCCGCCCGAAACCCCTGACCCGAGTATACCCCTACCACGGCTGTCAAGATCAACACGGAGAACCCGCAAACCAACACTCACCTGGCCGGAAGCAGGCAGCCGCGACGCGCAAGGGGAAGGGAGGGACACATGACGTGGGAGGAATGCGTGAGACCAAGAGAAAAAACGAACAAGAAAAACGAGGAATAGCATGCAAGACTATGTGCCGTGACCTAAAACTAATATGGAAAGACATAGGACAGGAAGAACTGATATCGAAACGCGAAGGACGAACAAGTACGAGAAAGCAGTGGGTGTCGTACGCGGACCGGGAGGGAAGAATTGCGAGACAACAAGCAAACCAGGCGGATAGGGAGTGTTTTTATTATGATTATTGTTGGGAAAGAAACAATGCAGGACGGCAAAGAACAAACAAGGGGTGCAAGGACATGGGTGGGCAGGGAGGCGCGGAACGGGGCCATCGCTGGCTCCCGCCGTCCCGCGCACTAAAGGTCATACTACGTAGGGGGCCGGAGAAATCTACGTCGTGTTGGAATTAAGCAAAACCTGTAGGCGTTCCCGAATCATCGCCATGACATTGAGTCCCTGACGGCGTTGCACTAAGAATAGCTGGGGCCAAAAGAAGAGTTGTTGGGCACAGTGCAGGTCAAGTCGACGGCGAGGGTATTGTTGGGTTATGGGGTATGCATAAGCGTGGCAACATTTGCGACAAAATCATGAACGTCAGTAATGATGCGTTGCAACCGACGGAACTGGCTAACAAACATATTGCGTTTGGCCGCTTCGTTAACGCAAGATGAAGCATGTACGAAGCGCGAGAGGCGGACATCCTGAAAGGCAGGTTGGAGGGGGGGGTTTAGGGGGAGGTAGGAGGGGTAGGGGGGTTGGGGAGAGTGGGGATAGGGAGGAGAGATGGTTGGAAGCGTCGGAACAGGAGCGGAGGGGCCCTCTGGAAGGGGGCGGCGGACGCCACTCACCCACGTAGGCCATGATCCCCAGACTGAGGAACTCGAATGGGCGGTCCCAGTAGCGGACCTCCGTCGCCTCCGCCGCCTCGCGGGCCGCCGCCTCCTCCTCCGCCACGGACCGGAAGCACGCCGCCGACGCGCGCGCGATGGCCCCCGCGTCCGCTCCCCCCGAGGCCGCCACCGCCGCCGCCACCTCCGCGATGTCGCACACGGCCGCGGGGCGGGTGGGGCTGTCCAGGGAGGGTGCGGCGGTGAGCGCCTCGCTGTGCACTCGCACCCACGGGGGGGCGTCCATGCGGAACAGCGCGTCGGACACCTGGGGGGGGGGGTAGGTAGGGGAGGGGGCGGGGACGGGGAGGGGAGGCGAGTATAGAAAATTGGTAGACATATTCATACAGCGCTGCTGCCAGAGCGAATTTTCGATCAAGGTACGACTAGGGGAAGGGAAGTGAGGGACGGGATACTGGGGTGACGAGAGCACGCGGGGAAGGGACAGCTAGGGGACAGCGCAGCACGGGACAGCGCAGCACGGGACAGCGCAGCACGGGACAGCGCAGCACGGGACAGCGCAGCACGGGAGAGGCGACGGGGCGACATCCCCAGCCGCATGATCAGAAGCACGTCCCGGTGCAGATGCGCAGTCCCCGGCAGGGGCCAGGTATCAGGTATCCGGCGCAGGTGGGTGGGGCGCACCCACATGGAGGCATGGTGCCCCCCTGACCGCACACACAGCCCCCCGGGCGAGCTCTGTCCTCCCCAGAGCTCGCCGCCACCCTGGAGAGCTTGGAGAGCCTGGAGAGCCCACCTCCCCCCTTAGACCCACCTCGCTGGCCACCTCGATGCGCTTGCTACCGCCCATCATGGCGGTGGCCAGCCACTGCAGCACCGGACTGTCCTCAGTGGCTTTCTGACAACAACCACGATAAGGGGGGAAGGGGAGGGCGGGCAGGCAGGAGGGAGGGGGGTCCAGGAGGGAGAGTGAGAGGTAAGAGATCAGGGGCTTGAAAAGTCCGTTCAGGTAAAACCCCGCATAGTACTCAGCGCCAATCCACAGCACCTCGTAAGCCCCGCTAGATCAAGCCACTGGGTAGGCCGGCAGGAGTTGGCCCTTCCATCGCCTCACGCACGACTTGGTGCTGTGCGTCCGCCCCAAGGGTCCCTCCCCTGCCCCCCGTGCCCCTCCCTCCCTGGCCCCCTCCCTGGAGAGGACGCCACCGCCTCCGACAGCCGCACCTGCAGCCTGTTCCTCTTGACCACCTGGAACGGCGGCGGCTGCGTGTAGCCCCCCACCCCCAGCTGGTAGCCGCTGTTGATGAGGTGGGCCAGGTAGGCGCCCTGCTGCCCAGCCACCTGCGCCGTGGCGGGCAGCCGGTTGCCCAGCACCAGCGAGCAGTCGCCCAGGGCCAGCAGGTCCGTGGCGCCAACCACCCGGAGGAACGAGTCCACGCACAGCTTGGAGCCGGGGGCCACGCGGGAGGCCTGGGGAGGGGGCCGGGGGGCGAGAGGGGGGACGAGTAGGTCAGAGTGGGGAGAAGCAACTCAGGTAGAGGGCCGCAACCAGGGAAAGGAATGCCACAAGTACAGGGAGGGGAGGCAAGATCACGAGGAAAAGAATTCCGAGATTTCCAACTCGGGGGAGCAGTAAAGAGGTCCCATCGCCGGGGTCCCCGCAACCGAGTGGCTCCCCCTCCATCCCATTCCGTGATTGATTCGTGGCGGCTTCCAGCCCCTCCCCTCCCCTCACACCCCCGGGGCTCCCTCCCTGAGCCGTGTATCCCTCGATTAGAAGTGTCGCCATCGCCTCGAGACCCCCCTGGGAAACTCCCCTCCTCTGTTTGCTCTGGCAGTTGCAGTTGCGCACAGGAAACATGTCTCCAATGTCCCGTCTATCCATCCATCCCCGCCTGCCACAGCCTTCCTCCGCGCGCTCCCGCGAGACCTCCACAGTGCACACCCGCATCCCGCTGCTCCAGGAAGGGGCACCCCGCCGCCTCACCCCCAGCCCCCCGGTCCACACCTCAGTCGCCATCGCCTGCTCCGGCACCCTGCCCGCGATCTGGGTCACCAGCGGCCGCGGCGCGTTGCCCGCCGACCACACACACACGCCGCACGACATCTCCTCCCCGCCCTTGAGGAGCACCTGCGGGCGGTGGCGGGCGGTGGCGTTGGGTGAGCTGGTCAGAACGGCACCTCAGGAGGTGCCTCTCTAGGGGTGGAGGCTGGTGAGGTCCGCGGGTCAGTCCAACGCGCAAGCACACGAACGCGCAAAAAGCACGTCCCGTGACTCAATTTCTCACATCACACATCAAGATATCACACGAATTTTCTCAGTTTGTTCTTGCACACGATGTTTGCTTTGCACACCCTATGTTATCGCCCCCGGCCCCACCCCCTTCCCCCATGTACCCTCCATCCACCCCACTCCCCAATGTCCTGTAACCCCCCCTTAATGTCAACAAAGACAGCGAAACCCTGTAACCCCCCCACCCCACCCCCACCTTGTTGGCGGTGACCTCGACGACCCGCACCCCGGTGCGGACCTCCACCCCCGAGGTGGTCAGCGCCTCCAGGGCCCGGCGGCCCAGACCCTCATCGAACTGGGTCAGGATCTGCTGGGCGCTCTGTGGGTGGGTGGGTGGGGGGGTGGGGGCGCGATGGGGGGCCGGAAGTTGGGTGGCTGTGGGGTGACGTTGAGTTGAGACTGGGGCGGTCGGGTGGACGTCAGGCCGGTGGGCCGCGTGGGTGGTGGGGGTGAGAAGGTGGGTTGACAGCGGGGTCTGCGCTGCCTGGCTGTGGGGGGGGATGTGGGAGTGAACACCACGCCACGCCACGCCACACCACTGGAAGGATCGGAATGACAGGGTGTCCTCATTCCATCCCCCGGACAGGCAGGCAGGCAGGCCCGCAGGCGGGTAGGACGGCCCGGCCGGCAGCAAGGAGGACAGATCCGCAGGCAGGCAGGCAGGCAGGCAGGCAGGCGGGGACAGGCAGGAGCCACCGCCGATCGCCTAGCCTAGGACCTGGTCCAAGCAATACGCAGTGTTTGTATGTGTGTGTGTATGTGTGCACCTGCTCAGTTCCTCCCCGGGGATCACCGTTAGGGGTGGATGTGTCCATCCAATGGGTCACCTCCTCCGGGGCCCCTCCCCCCCCTCTACCTGCAGCAGCGTGACCCTGACGTACGGCATCAGCGCGGGGTACTTCTTGCGCAGGTCCTCGCGGACAAAGTCGGACAGGGTGCCCGCGAACTCCACACCCGTGGGCCCACCGCCCACCACCACGAAATTGAGCGCGGCACGCCTGCGGGGTGGGGGCAGATTGTGGTGTGGCGTGGCGTGGTGCGGCGACAGGAGCAATGCTCACGACGCAAGTGGAACGTGTTGGACATCAGACAACCCTTTTCCTTCGCTTCAAAACACCACACCCGATGTTGGCAGTTTACCCACAAGTAACGAAAGACCACCCATCCCGGGCGCCCCCTCCCCCCAAAAGCAGACACGCGGGCAGCAAGGGGTGAAGGCGCGCATGCCGCGGCCCATACCCCCTGTCATGTTACGCAGTCCTACGACTTCGGGGGAGGTTGAGGGGAAACGCCTGCCGCCCTCCCCCGGTGTCCTCCCCCGTATCCCTCTCCCTCTAGCCTGGCCCGTCCTCTTCCGTGCCACGCTGCCGCACCGCCATTCTCGCATACTGTTTTCTTTCTGTTCTTCCCATACTGTAGCTGACCCTCTTATACTCACGCCCGCTCACTCCGTCGATCGGCTTCCCTCTGTGCATCTCCACGACCTCGGACGTCGCTCGCGGCGCGGCTACCCTGTCTAAAACCACAGGTCGGTACAGTATCTGTCCTTTTCGGGTTGGGTCGGGTTCGCTTTTTCCTTGCTACTGCACCGGCGGCCGCGCGGCCGCGCCGCCACGCGCCCGCACGCAGTCTCTGTATTTCCATTGCTATGCAGGTACAGCACCCCGTAAGTATACTGAGTTGTGTTGGGTGTGCTTGGGTTCGTTCTTCGGGTTTCTTTCTTTTTCCAATTTATCCGCGGGTGGAGGTGAACAACTCATCCCCCAGGTGGCCCCCTGGTGGAGCGACCCTCGCCCCCGCCCCCGGGAGCCTGGGCGGCCCCCGCCCCCTGTCCCTTCCCCCCCTGTCCGCACACCTCTCCTC
Organism: Eudorina sp. 2006-703-Eu-15; assembly: GCA_003117195.1. Classification (NCBI taxonomy): domain Eukaryota; kingdom Viridiplantae; phylum Chlorophyta; class Chlorophyceae; order Chlamydomonadales; family Volvocaceae; genus Eudorina; species Eudorina sp. 2006-703-Eu-15. The sequence goes on from BDSI01000241.1 coordinate 28,686, forward strand.
CTCGGTGGTGCCCGGCAGGCTGGCCAGCTCGAACTTCTCCGCGATCCGCTTCCGAAGAGCCACCGCGTCGCCGATCTCTGCGGCGGTGGGGGAGGTGGGCCGTCGGGGGCCGTGGCGGCGACCGGCAGTGAGCAGCAAGCGAGGTTACCCGGTTTAGTTCGACGTGCGGGCCAGGCCGGTGCAAACGTCGTCACGGCCTGGACTGCCTTCCACGCTGTCACACCTGGACGTCCTGTCCTTTCAGGGTGTTAGTTAACTCCTGGATCGATTTTACAAAAGCACTGAAGCGTCTGCTGCGCGCGCGCTCCTGTTCAGCCAACCCACCCTTCATGAAGAAGCAGTGCTCCCTGACCCCCGGAACCCCGAAGGTGGCGGGCTGCTCGCCAACAGCGATGACCGCCTTGTCGTACTGGATCTGAGGGGGAGAGGGGAGAGGGGCCGGGGGCCGGGAGATGACAGGCCGCCCTCCGGGGAGGGAGGACGGTGATGATGATAATGAATTGCTGCGCACTGCATTCCGCACCCACAAACCCCCTGGGGTGTCACTCCGCCCTACTCGCACCCAGGCGGCGGTGCCCTCCACACACCCGGTTTACGTCCGCGGCAGGTGGGCTGCGACTACGCTCCCAGTGTAGTATTCTACACTCCTGCTGCTCCTGCTGCTGCTGTGTCCCCACTGCCGGGGGGGGTGCAGTCCGCACACCGGTGGCGCAGTCCCCAGCGGCCCCACTGCCGGGGGGGGGTGCAGTCCGCACACCGGTGGCGCAGTCCCCAGCGGCCCCACTGCCCGGGGGGAGGGGGTGCAGTCCGCACACCGGTGGCGCAGTCCCCAGCGGTCTCAGCTCCGCTCCGCTCGGCAGTGTAGGACCCGTCGGGCGCCCCCACGCGGGCTCTGGCCCCAAGGCTGCCCCCGCCCCTCCCCCGGGGCCTCCCAGACGTCGCACTCACACACGCACCTCGAACTGCGGTTTACGGCCGTCGTCATACGCGATGGAGGACGTGCAGACCGCGACCTTGGCTGCGGTGACCAGGCAAGGTGACCAAGGGGGACCAGAGGAGGCGGAAACCCAAGGGGGTCAGGAGGCGCAGGCATGGGGTATTAAGAGGTTCAAGTGAGAGTTAGACACCCGGTTTGCAACACCGGGGCGGGTTTCATACTCAACACAGGGGGATTGTCTGGTTGTCCGCCCTTCTCACCCTCCGGGTCCAGGCTGTCGCACTCGGCCTCCAGGTAGGTGACGCAGGGGTTGGAGGTGCGGATGGGCTCCAGCAGCGACCGGAACTCCACGGTGCCCACGGCGGTGGAGGGCAGCATGGGCGTGAACACAAAGTGGTTGCGCGGCGACACCACCACCACGTCGTACGTGTCGGTGTCGATGACCTTGATCAGCGAGTGCGCCCCCCAGCCGCTGCCCAGCACCAGCACCACGGGCTTGGTGGAGGACCGCAGGCGCATGCGCCCGCCGTCGCCTGGCGCAGGAGGGCCCCGGGGGCGGAGCGCGAGGGCCGCCAGGATTGTATTTATGGAGAGTGTTTGCAGGGAGACGGCAGCTGGGAAGGGGCGGAGCGCGAGAGCGGAGGCTGTGTTGGCACGGCGCCATAAACCCGGGTGTCAGCAACCCCCCTCTCCCCCCCCCAGGTTCCCCCGCACATGCGGTGATGGCCGACTGCCTCGTAGCTATCTCATGGTGCGTTTCCAGTGAAGCGCTCCGGCTACGGTGGGTAGCCAGTTTAGGGCCCTTGTGGGGAAGGGCTTGCAGGGCAGCGCTTGTAGGGTACAACTATTTTACATGACCCGTCCAGAGAGTATTCTCAGCCAGAGTAACCACGAATAACCCTTGGTGACGCGCAGCGTTCGCACACCCCCAAGAGCTTCTCCTGGTTTCCCAGGCTACGGGTGCGGGGCGCTGGTCGGTTACGGGTGTTGGCCCTGGGGTTGCTGCTGTGGGCCAGACCGGGCCTGCCAGACGGACGCCTCGCCGCAGCAGCAGACACCCTACACGCACCCGGCACCAGCTGCTCCCTCTCCAGCGGTATCTCCGACTCAATGTTGATGCGGCGCAGGTGGCGGCCGATGTCCACCACGGAGTCCAACAGGTTGTCCAGCGCGATGGCCGCGAAGGCGCGCTTGGGCGGCCAGTCCGGCGCGCCCGGCGCCGGAAACAGCTGCTGCGGTGGCACTGAGATGGTGGTGGGTGCGGCGGCCGGCACGCTCGGCGCAGGTGTCACCTGTTTGAGATTTGTTGGCGGCGGCAGGGTTCAGAAGCAGGCAGGGCCGGATGAGCGGCGGAGGGTTCCCAAGCAGCTTCCTTTCCAATGCGATGGCATATGCTCGGACAGACAACTAACGGCCGCCGAGGGCCGGTTCAAAATCAACCTTGCCTGCTTCGCTGGCGGGTCCTTCACCACGGTCTGTACTCCGCCGTCTCCATCGCGCGGCGCCTCGGCCCTGATACGCACGACCATGCGACCTTGAACCCTTGGCCGACCTGCGCGCGCACATTTTGCGTTTCGGCAAGGTCAAGGATTCAAAGACGTTATAATTTTCTTTGTGGACAGCTTCAGGGGACAGCCTCACGGAACTGGCACATTTCGATATGGTCTATCTCGTCACGGAAGCTCCCGGGATCCCAGGATCATGGTAGAAGCAGCGCGCCAACAGGGCTGGCAGCTCACCTGCTGCACCCACCACCCTCAGCGAGGGCTTTGCGCGCGCCGTTGAACGCATGAACTCAACGCTACCGGTCCGCATTTTGCTCCGCGACCCTTGAGTTTCCCACCGCAAGTAAAACCTAGACGCGCAACGACGTAATAGGTGGACCAAATTCAGAGATGCAGATTGGTTACAACAGATCTTGTTCGCCACTACAAGCTGCCATACAGGTCAACGAACGCAGCAAGCCGCAGCAATATGTCTCGTTTGATCGTAATATTATCATAAAATTGAAGATCATATAGGCAAAATTTTGTACATATATGACCCCGGGTGGTAGATTCAGAGGAGTGCGTCAGCAAGTGTGTACGGACACCCAAATGTTGGTTGACCCCCAGCCCCGCCCCGACGGGCACGGCGTGTGGTCTTAACTACACAGTTACAAGGCCTAGGTTGCCTCTAGAACAGGTGTTACATCATTCGTCCTCACTTCCAACCAGCCCATAGCGGGGCGACCCCAGCGACCCCAAAGTGCGAGGCCCCAGGAGGCCCTGAGGCTGCCGCATCACACCTAGCCAGTACCATCGGTGCTCTGGACCACCTGTGCGCTGAACCGCCGAGGTCTCTCCACCGGTCACTGCTCAGCACCGCACGCTGTGCTGCGCCGCATTCCTCTATCGCAACGATCGGGTTCAGAGGGAGACAGCACCTGCAAAGACTTGGGCAGGCTGGAAGACAACACGCACCCACATACACGGGTCCGCTGCAACGTTCATTCATTCATCCATTCATTCATACATGGGAGCAACTAACACGGACCAACGCCGCCGCTACCGCTACCGTGATTTCGACAGCCGCACTACAGGTCCCCCGCATAGTGAGGCGCGCAGTGCGCCGATCAGTCAATCAGTCGTTGAGTCATCAGTCGTGCCCATGACACCGCTCGGGCCCGAACATCGTTCGTCATACACGCCGTTAAACCATCCGCAATGAAGGATGGGCGCCGAAATAAAGCCATGGGGCAGCCAAACACACGCCTCCGCTGGGGCCTCCCCGGCGCCCCCTGGTATTCCGCCTGAAGCAAAGATATTGGTATGGAAAGCTGCTGGCAAACTGTCAGCCGCGACAGCTTCGCTCACTGTCGCACACGCAATGGGTCGTTGGAGAAGACCTGCGCGGGGTCCGCCGCCTTCGCGGACTTCAAGTGTTCAAGATATGTACGTGTACGACACTGTACGACATCACTACCACCAAACTTGCAGCGCCACCGCGGAGGGTGCTCGGTTCTCGCTTGCTGAACCTAGGCCATCGATGCCACCAAACTGCACCAAACAAGAACAGATGTTGAAAGAATGTCTTAAGACATCAAAATTCGGCCGCCGTTGAGGGTGACAAACAACTGGGTGCGTGGAGGAGCAGTAAGCCTCCAGAGGAGCGACACCTACCACCCGCCAAGAGCCAAGCGGCCACGAGCCAGGGGCGGGGCTAGCCGACCGACCGATGCAGCACCACGCCGTGTGTATGTCTGTAGGCAACAACAGGAGCGCCTGCAGCAAATGCACCCCGCCGCACCTGCGGGCTCGCGCATGAAACAAATCTCTCTCGCTCACCGCACGTCCCAGGAGAGGAGCGACGGAACGACGGAGCGCATGTATGCCTTGCAACCACATACACCCGTGGCTGGGTAACCTTAGTAATAATAATACACACGTACACAGCCGCGGGGATGGAAGCGACTACGTTTTCTCCAAACAACACAAAAGACACGGTAGGGTGGGTCGCCGCACCCCACCCTGGCTGCAACGAATCATCGGCCGCGCCGGCCAGCCATGTATGAGCAACCGCAAGCTTTCCCTCGCCGCGCTCCTGTAGATAGTAATTCAGCATGATACGGAATCTCTCGCACTCCGCGTTTTCGTTCACACAAACACCCTCAACATTCAAGGATCAACAGAGTGCTGGAATTTGCAGGCGTAAGTACAGCAGCAACGCTCATTCTCCAAAGCTTCTCAGCGGCCCCCAGGAGCAGTTTACCGGACGTGGATGGGGAGGGCCCTGCCGCCCTGCGGAGCTCTACAATGTCGCTGCCGCCTGCTCAGCAGCCGCATTCCCTGTACGTCAGATAGGGCTGACTTGGAGCTGGTGGAGGCGCTGGACAGCGGGGAAACCCCGCCTCCTCCTCGCCTCCTCGGCGGGGCCCCTCCCCCACACCCAACCGGTTGCTCAGAACAGCGAGATGTCCCGTCCAAACACCCGCGCCTTCATCCAGTCGAACAGGATCAACACGCGGTTGCGGAAAGACACCTGGGGGGAGCGGGGGAGGAAGGGGGTTGCTATGTGTGTGGGGAGAGATATAGGTGTATTGAGGTTTGGGAGGGCGGGAATGGGGTTTGTCAGGGAGAGGGTTGCAGGACCAACGAAAAATCCGTACATGGGTTGCCCTTGGGTGTACACCGTTGATCCCTTCTTGGGGTCCGCTGTAACGTTCGTTCATTTGTTCGTTCATTCATAAGTCGTCCCAACGCGCAGGTGTCGGCGGGGCAGCACGCAGCAGGCGGATGAGCAGCGGCATGAGGTGTGTTTTGTCGTACACATACCGTACATGCGTGCCCCATGCGTGCCTACCTGCTTGGTGATATAGACCGACTTCCACAGCGCGAACGCCAGTGCGCCCGTGAGCTTCAGGTTGATGACGTCAAAGGCCTCCACCTGGGTCAGCGCCTTGTCGCTCCCTGGAGCAGAGGGGTTGGTAGAGGGGGGAGGGGGGCGGGGTGGGGTAGGGGGGGAGGGGGTAAGGGGGAGAGAGGTGGTTGGAAGTCGGAATATGAGCCAAGGGGCGCTCGGAGGATGGAGGAGAAATCCCAGGACGCCACTCACCCACGTAGGCCATGATCCCCAGACTGAGGAACTCGAATGGGCGGTCCCAGTAGCGGACCTCCGTCGCCTCCGCCGCCTCGCGGGCCGCCGCCTCCTCCTCCGCCACGGACCGGAAGCACGCCGCCGACGCGCGCGCGATGGCCCCCGAGTCCGCTCCCCCCGAGGCCGCCACCGCCGCCGCCACCTCCGCGATGTCGCACACGGCCGCGGGGCGGGTGGGGCTGTCCAGGGAGGGTGCGGCGGTGAGCGCCTCGCTGTGCACCCGCACCCACGGGGGGGCGTCCATGCGGAACAGCGCGTCAGACACCTGGGGGGGGGTTTGGGACGGGGAGGGGAAGGGGAGGGGGAGGGACGGGAGGGGAAGGGGAGGGCGGGGAGGGGAGGGGAGGGGAGGGACGGGCAACTTGGGGAAACGGGATACTTGGGGGACGGGGTGAGGGGCATGGGTGACGGGGATGGGGCGAGAAGGGTTCTGTGGGTTGTGCAGGTTGTGAGGGGATGGAGCTTGGAGGGTACCTCGAGAGATCAGTGACGTATGCCTGCCCGCAGAGCTCTCACGGTAATGACATGCCGCTGCCCGGCTTTTTGGACTTGCAACGCCGCCTGAAGCTGCCTGAAGCTGCCTGAGGCTGCCTGCGCAACATGTCAATCAAACTCGCCCGCGGGTCTTACCCGCCAAGCAGTCCGCCCGGTCGACCCCTGCTTGCACCCACCATCGCGCCCCGTCCGCCCACCCGCCCTGTCCACCCGGGGTTGCACCCACCATCGCTGCCGCCTCGATGCGATCTCTGCCCCCGGCGATGGCGGCGGCCAGCCAACGGAGGACCGGGTTGTGGTCGGTGGCGGTCTGGGGGCGGGGTAAATCGGCCATGTAGCACAACCAGTCGGCAACACGATGGCGGTCCGATGGGAGTTGTGAGAGGGAGACAACACAGACAACCCGTGGCTGCAAGCCACTTGATTAATGAAGGAATGAATGAACGTTACAGCCGACCCCGAAAAGGGATCAACGGTTTCCATCAAGTACCGCAGGTACGGCACTTGTGATGTTGGGGAGGAGACAGTGATGGGGATGTGGATGGCCTGCCTTCCCCTGACCCGGATACTCGTCCCGAAGCAGACGGCCGGTTTCAGCCTCAGACCCTCCCCTCCCTCCCCTGGCCCCTCCCTCCCCTGGCCCCCTCCCTGGAGAGGACGCCACCGCCTCCGACAGCCGCACCTGCAGCCTGCTCCTCTTGACCACTTGGAACGGCGGCGGCTGCGTGTAGCCCCCCACCCCCAGCTGGTAGCCGCTGTTGATGAGGTGGGCCAGGTAGGCGCCCTGCTGCCCAGCCACCTGCGCCGTGGCGGGCAGCCGGTTGCCCAGCACCAGCGAGCAGTCGCCCAGGGCCAGAAGGTCGGTGGCGCCAACCACCCGGAGGAACGAGTCCACGCACAGCTTGGAGCCGGGGGCCACGCGGGAGGTCTGGGGAGGGGGCCGGGGGGCGAGAGGGGAGTAGGGGTGAGCGGGCCAGAATGAATGAAGAGTGAAGCGAAATGAGTTGCTGAAGAGCGGGTTGGTCCTAGGTAATGAGCTCCGAAACCCGGTTCATCGCATCGCACGCACCACGTGTCTCATGGGTCGCATTCACTCACACCGAGCGCCTCTTGCCGCCACCCAAGCTCCGCAAGCACACCTTCCCCCGCCAAGGCTATATACACCCTGCGCTCACCTCTGCCGCCATCGCTTGCTCCGGGACCATCCCTGCGACCTGCCGTACCAGCGGCCTGGGCGCGTTTCCCGCCGACCACAGACACACTCCGTATTCGAGCTCCTCGCCTCCCTGCAGCTGCACCTTGTCCTTGCTGACCCCCACCACCCGGACCCCGGTGCGGACCTCCACCCCCTCCGACTTGAGGGTGGCCAGGGCGTTGCGCTGCAGCCGCTGGTCGAACTGCGTCAGGATGGTGGACACACTCTGAGGGCAGAGGGGGCGGGAGGGTGGGAGCGTGGGAGGGTTCCGGGCGGGGCCAGAGGTCTAGGGTTGAGTCATGGCTTGTGGGATGGAAGGGACGACGGGCGTTGGGCCGTTGGGCCGTTGGGCCGTTGGGCCGTTGGGCCGTCTGCCGAGCTCAGCGCCGCCTGGTCCGTCTGTCCGCCCTCTGCCCCACCCGCCCCACCCGGGGCCCCTCCCCCCCCCTACCTGCAGCAGCGTGACCCTGACGTACGGCATCAGCGCGGGGTACTTCTTGCGCAGATCCTCGCGAACAAAGTCGGACAGGGTGCCCGCGAACTCCACACCCGTGGGCCCACCGCCCACCACCACGAAGTGCAGCGCGGCGCGCCTGCGGGGTGGGTGATGACGAGCGACATGATGGGTAAGGCAGGCGTGTAGGGGCAGGGGGACGCTGTCAGGCCCTCGAAACAACCAGCGGCGGTCGACGGAAGGCACGTCGTGTTGAGCGGCGCTGGAGGCGCTTCATTCATTCCCAATTGAACCGGCGGGGTGTCAAACACGTACGTTCGATTTCCGCCTGGGCCTCGGGCTGATCAATGGCTAATCAAAATTTAAGCGTCCAATAGGGCTGAGGGCAGCTCGGGCGAACAGGCAACCCCTCTTCTCCTGCCGCGACCTCACGTAACTTCGTGAAGTGATCAATGCATGGCAGGCAGGATGTCGCAGCGGACCCAGCGGAAGAGGGGTTCTTACGTGGCGCGGGGGCAAGCAGCTGGGGCCTCTTCCGGGGAGCAGCGGCAGGACAGCGAAGCACGGCCGCCCCGGTGGGTCGGTGGGTCGGTGACGCGATCGAGGTCCCCATCCGCTCCCGGGTCGGCCCCCTGGTGGAGCGACCCTCGCCCACGCCCCCCGGGAGCCTGGGTGGCCCGGGCCCCTGTCCCTCCCTGTCCCTCCCCACGAGCCGCACCTCTCCTCCTCGGTGGTGCCCGGCAGGCTGGCCAGCTCGAACTTCTCCGCGATCCGCTTCCGAAGGGCAACCGCGTCGCCGATCTCTGCGGCGGTAGGGGAGGTGGGCCGTCGGGGGCCGTGGCGGCGACCGGCAGTGAGCAGTAAGCGAGGTTACCCGGGTTAGTTCGACGTGCGGGCCAGGCCGGTGCAAACGTCGTCACGGCCTGGACTACCTTCCACGCTGTCACACCTGGACGTCCTGTCCTTTCAGGGTGTTAGTTAACTCCTGGATCGATTTTACAAAAGCACTGAAGCGTCTGCTGCGCGCGCGCTCCTGTTCAGCCAACCTACCCTTCATGAAGAAGCAGTGTTCCCTGACCCCCGGCACCCCGAAGGTGGCGGGCTGCTCGCCAACAGCGATGACCGCCTTGTCGTACTGGATCTGAGGGGGAGAGGGACCGGGGCCGGGGCCAGGGCCGGGAGATGACAGGCCGCCCTCCGGGGAGGTAGAACGGTGGAGCAAGAGAACGCAGCCTAGGTCCAACACGCGGAAGACAAGACAGCCCTGAGCTCACGTCCGCTCTGGGCCGCCACAACGGGTGAGCGCCCGGGATGGCAGGTCGCAGGCACCCACCTCGAACTGCGGCCGCCTGCCGTTCTCAAAGCTGAAGGTCGAGGTGCAGACGGCGAGCATGGCTGCGGCGGGCGGGTGAGTGAAGGGAGGGGAGGGCACGGCCGCGTTGACGATGTGGGTTAGACACGCGCTTTTTAAGAGAGTGGCAACTCCTTACATGAAACCAAAATGGTTCTGCAATCACATCCAAGACAAGAAAACTGTACGGTAAAATTTCCCTGTTCGATCCCTACTCGGAGGTCTCTTTCGTTTTAAAGCTCCGCCGACAGCCGCTGCTCCGTCTGAGCAAACCGGAAATGATTGCAGCGGACTCGAGGTCTTGAGCCCGAACACAAAATGCAAACCGCGCTGCGGCCCGCCCGCCCGATCTGCTCACCCTCCGGGTCCAGGCTGTCGCACTCGGCCTCCAGGTATGTGACGCAGGGGTTGGAGGTGCGGATGGGCTCCAGCAGCGACCGGAACTCCACGGTGCCCACGGCGGTGGAGGGCAGCATGGGCGTGAACACAAAGTGGTTGCGCGGCGACACCACCACCACGTCGTACGTGTCGGTGTCGATGACCTTGATCAGCGAGTGCGCCCCCCAGCCGCTGCCCAGCACCAGCACCACGGGCTTGGTGGAGGACCGCAGGCGCATGCGCCCGCCGTCGCCTGGCGCAGAAGGGCGGGGGCGGAGCGCGAGAGCGGAGGCTGTGTTGGCACGGCGCCACAAAACCGGGTGTCAGCAACCCCCCCTCCCCCAGGATTGTATTTCTGGGGAATGTTTGCGGGAGATAGCAGCTGGGAAAGGGGCGGAGGGCTGCCTGGATTGCCTTTGCGGGGAAAGGGCAGCTGCTGCGCAAGCTGCCGACGATCTGGACAGGGATAGGCTCCCACTTTCTCCGTACATTTGTCGTACATGCAGCTCCTGGACAGCAGAGGGATGCCCAACAAAACAGGCATCGTGCCGTACGGCACACGTGGCCGCCTGTAGATCTGTTCTGTGCCCGCCCACGCACCCGCCCACCCACCTGGCACCAGCTGCTCCTGCATCTTTTTGATGGCGCACTCGGGCTGAGTCACCAGGCGGCGAAGGTGGCGACCCACATCCACCACGGAGTCACCCAGCTGGTCCAGGGCCACGGCGGCGAATGGGCGGCGAGGGGGCCATTGAGGCCCACCGGGCAGCGGAAACTGCTGCGGACCTGGGGGGGCGGGGTTGGTGCTGGCGGCGGTGGTGGCTGCGGCAGCGGGCGCAGGCTTGACCCTGGCTGGAGGCCCCGCAGGTGTTGACGTGGGTGGCGTTGACGTGGGTGGCGTTGACGTGGGTGGCGACAGGGGGGGAGGTGGCGCTGGCCGTGGGGCTACCGGAGCGCCCTGCGGTATATTGGGGCAGATTGATGCGACAGGTTGCATTTCGCGTCATGCACTAGCCAGTTGCAAGGGTGATGATTTCATTTTCCTCCGGTACGGAAACCTATCCTAGCGAAAAAACCCAACGCTGCCGTGAGCATGCGTCAAATGCCTTCAGCGGTGTCATGTACCGGTATTTCTGCATGAGGCACCTACGAGCTATCTGGGCCCGTTGGAACACCCGGTCGGGATACGGGTCCACCTTGTAACGGTTACATTACGTTATGAGGTGTTGTGCTCATGGTCTTGGGACCAGGCCTCTCCAGCGTGGCTGCGCCTGGCTTATCTTCTGCGCGGAGGGGAGGGACTCGAGCGCTGACGTGCAACGGACACCGAGCACCTTGCGGAGCGCGTCCATGCGCTGGTGGAGCAGCCGTCAGCTTAGCACCTGGTATCAACGGGCGTCCGTTGGCACTAGTCAGGATGCAACCAGAATGTTAGCGTTGAAGTTATGTTTGGTTCACATGGCTTGCGCTCACCGCCATCCACGTGGCCACGGCAGATTCTCCCTCGCAGCTGTGTGGACGTGAGCTTCATGCTCTTGAGGTTGAAGAAGACAACCGAACAAGACCTAAAATATAATATGACTATAAATATTAAGTCGTGATCGATTATACAGAAAAGTTTCTAATGCCGGTGTTTGTATGACGCTCCCTTGTTTTAAGCAAGGTTTACAATATGTACCGTATACATACGAACGGGGCAAGCGCGAGAGATACGCTGCATCCGGTACGCATAATATTCTGTTATGGCATGATTACGGTATTCTCGCGGTCTCTCGGAAGGTGTCGGTCATTTGACGCCGGTTGACATCCGGGTGACCAATTGTGTATGCCCGGCCCATCAACAACGCATTTTATTTCAGCATCGCATAACACATATTTTTAGGTTTGAGAATTTTCCGGTCACGTTGGCAGAGAGGCAGTTATCGGCTTTTAAGAATGCGGAATCCCAACGATCTTACTAACAGGACGGTTCGATGAAATAGGCTGCGCGGGGCTGCACGCTAGCTACGTCCTTGACATAATAGGAATACTCAGTCAGATTGTTCATCAAACATATGTTTTTATTACCTACCTTCAACCTCTTTCGCACTCGTGGCGACGCGCAGGCACCCACCATCTAGTGGTCAACTTCGTGCAGATCACCAGCGACACAGTGCCATTTCCCCCCTATTAACTTTCCCCGAGCAAGTTCCCATGTGCATTGCACAGGGCACCTGGCGGGGTATCCCAGGTGAAGAACCAGAACGCGCGTGCCTGCTTGCGCATGTAACCGCTACTTGGTGGACCCGTATCCCGACCGGGTGCCTGCTTGCTTGTGCGCGTACGTACGCTCTCGTGCACAGGCGCATACAGGCTGTAACGTTCCGCTGTTATCTTCATTCATTCATCCACAACAGGCGGGGTCCAGTGTAACATCAACAGTCAAGACCAAAGGCGATGCGCTCAAGGGGTACACTCGCGATGTGGTTGTGCAATGGACCCCCGCCCATGAACAGGTGGATACCCAGCCCGCGACCTAGTCGTTTGGATTTGTTACCTTGGCATCCTTCACACCGCTGTCCCACCGCGAATTCCCTGCCACTCCGGCACCAGCCGAAGCTGACCAGGAAGGACCAGGATGACAACATCCGGGCGCCACGCTGAGGCCCCAATTTACGGAACATGGTTTACAGAAGATACTAGAACCACTACTGCTCCGCGCTGCTCTGTCACAATGTGCAGGTCGGGTACATTTACTATGATCGGTTATGTGCGTCGTGCGCGCGACATGGACAGGCCGGCGGCCTTGGGCAGCCACGCGAAGAACGAATGAAAGAGTGTTTATCCGGGGGAACATTACGACGGCAATGCCTGGAACCCGGGAGGGCGATGAGTAACCTCGCGGGTTCTTTGCAAATCACAGGTGCCTACTACCGTGTGCAGATTTTTGGGCGGGGCCCCAGCGTGAAGCGCGTTCGGGGGGCCCCGCCCCGTAGGATTGCCCATGTCCGTGCGCCGTGCGCCGTGCGTGGGTAACGGCAAAACGTTCATTTGTGATCTGCTGCGGTTCGACAGCAGTATTAACTCCGAACCCCAATTACACAACCCTGTTCACACGTACGTTCGTACACTAGAACCCTCGTTCGTTCGACGCTAGCACGGAACCTAAGCCTCAACCGCAACCAACCGCCAGGCCTCGCCCTAGCTTAGGAGGTGAAAACAGAAAAGGGGGATAAGGTACCTGCCTCCGAGACCGCACGCCAGCTGAGCGCTCCACGTCGGCGCTACTAACCTATCTCTCTCTGCTGGCACGTGCAAGGCAGCCGAACGCTCTGCCGCCTAAGGCTCTCGACTACCGCCTCAGCCTGCGGCACAGCACACCCCCCTCATCCCAGTCGATCAACCTCACATATATACTGCTCACAACTTCTAGGCGCCGTGCCACTGACCGCCTGACGTACACCTTGACCGCGTCCGACTTCCAGCGACTGTGCGCCTTGATTTCCTCCTCCACCACTCCAGCGTTCGCCGCAGCCGTTGCGCCGCCTTTGTGCAAACTGTGTGAATACAAGCTGTTCAGGTCTGCCCGCACCTCTGGCTGCGCCCGCATGACTTCCAAGAGCCGGGTCCGCAGCCGGTCGGAAACCACCCCAAGTCCCCACCTCACACGCGAGCCACCCTTGCCCACCGCTGCAAACACCGGGTGCCCCGAGGCCCCCGAGGTCTCTACCAAACGCCGCTCGCAGTGCCGCCGCACAATGCGCCCGATTGGCACCCCGCTCCTGGTGAGCTCGGCCAGGCACACTTGCTCTCCCTGACCGGTCTGGTCCGTCTTGCTCTTGCGAATAGACAGCAGGATTCCTCCGTCGGTATGCGTCGTAACGTCCCCAATGTCAAGGCCAACTAGCTCACTCACGTTGATCATGTACAGCAACTCCGCCACGCACGGGAGAGTTCTTCCAGTGAAGTCGTCGCAACGCCATGGCCTTGCTGAAGGTGTTCACTTCGCCCCCGCTGCCGATGCGCGCCAGGTACGCGTCCAGTTTGCACTCTGTGGCCGAACGCAAATGCGCCCAGTCAAGAATACACCAAGGTGGGTGACCAGGTGGTGCGGGACATGAACAACATCACCAGCGGCGCCCTCAGCTCCTTGGGCTTCAACGACCCACAGCAGTTGGGGCAGTACATCGGCAGCTGGGCGGGGTGGCTGGTGACTGTGCTGACGTCGGCGGCCAACACCGCCGTCGCCGGCGCCGGGCCCGAGCCGACGGCGGGCATTCACTGGGACTCCCAGCTCAGCTCAGCTCTATATCAATATCTACGGCAGGTCGCTAACTGACGTTTGCTCGGCGAGCGGGTACGGCAGACTTGTGTAATAAACCGGGGAGGTACGCCACTGAAAGATGATGTGGGCATCGGTCAGCAGCCGCCTGCTGCTGGTCCATTGACGGGGGCCCAGCAGGAAGGGCGGGTCATGATCTCGTACACGGTGCCGGTAAATCGCCTCGTGGCTAGAGCAGGATTACAATTTGTTATAAATGTTATGTACAAAAGAACAGCTCAGCAGTTCCGAGGCATATGCAAATGGCAGCCCTGGCGCCTCAGCATGCCGAAGAAACCCAGCACGAACGCGCAAGCGTCCTGATCGCAGACCGCCGCTGATTCGGGCCGCCGATCTGCCTCCACTCGCAACCAACCGATTAGGAGCTGCAGGAAGCTTAGCGGCAGCGGGACCTTTGCACGCGGCTGCGGGTTGCCGGTGGCGGCGCGGCGCCGGAGGGCTTGGACCAGTGTCTTGCACACCTGCTTGTCCTGGCTAATGAACGCCTCCGCCGGCAGTCCTCGACTTCGCTGCCAGTCGGACAGAGCACTTAATGTGCCCGCCAATGTGGATTTAGCCAGCCCCGCCTGCGCTGCGTGGGTGATGAACAAGCATACCAACTGGCGGTTCAGGTCAGCTTTCCGTGCCCGAGGAAAAGCGGCTTCGTGGCTAAGCCCAGCGACCTCGGTGACGAATTTGGCGTATCGCCGACGGCCGTCCTCGTACGTGTTGGCCGAGCTCGCGCTTACCGCACTCGCCGCGAGCCCAACCCAGTCACACGCGAGCTCTGCGAGCCGTGTGTTGCCGCTGGCGGTAGCTGTGCCGTCACGTGACGCTGCAAGCACGCAGCCTGGGCACCGAAACCAGCCACCCACGTAAGCGCCCCCTGCCAGGCCGAAGCAGCTGTGATGGGCTTCTACTGGGCAGCTCTCGCATCGAAGATCCCCTGGCCCGCATGCCCTGCGGCAGCGGCTGCACCTATGATCGGCTACTGTCGTCGGTATATTGGTAGTTCCGTAACTGGCGGTTGCGGGTCGGCCTGTCACAGCTACGCAGCCGCCTCCACTGCCGTTGCTCTTTTGCGCAGCTGTGGGCGCCCACGCGGCTACCGTTGTTACGTGGTAGTTGCCTGTCAACGGGGCGGGGAAGGATTAAGGCAACCGGAGGACGATCCAGTCATAAGGCGACGGGTCTGCTTCCAAACCCCAGGGCCACAAGCAGAGAGAGCGATGGGCACCAAGTGTGTTAACTGCGATAAACGGGCTCCTGTTAGTGCCTGCTGTCCGAATGTATCGCCGGTACCATGGCTGCTGCTCCCATCGGGGTACCACCACTGTTGCCTTTGTATTGCTGTCCAACTGTCGAGCCTTGGCCAACTCATCAAGGACGTCTCCAACCAGAGCTGTGGGCGGGAAGGCCCAAAGCACCTTTCCTGCGAGCTCTGAGGCCTTGCCCAAAATGGAGCGCTCCGGGCTGTAGAACGTTGTGCAGCCGGGCTGGGCGTTGATGCCGAGGACGTCGCAACAGCAATCCACTGATGGCCGGTATTTGTCTCCCACCAACGAGCTGAATATCCGTGGCTTGAGGCGCAAATTCTGGCCCGGGCCAGCGCCAACTGCCTGCTTAGACGATCAGCTCGCACGTTTTCCACGCCCGCTATGTGTTCGGCCCGCAGCTCGAAGTTGTGTTTGACGGCCAGCAGAGCGATTTGCCGGCTGATGCTGCGCCCGTCACGAATGCGTGTCGACCCTTTATTGATGGCGGCGACCGCCTGGGTGTTATCGCACCGTACTAAAACCCGCCGACCAGTCAACCGCGGCGCCCAGGACTGCAAACACCGTAAGATCGCCGACAGCTCCAGCCAGGCGATATGCAGGCTGCGCTCGTCTTCCGACCAGACACCTTGAACTTCTGCGGCTTCCCGGGCGCCCCCAAAGCCCGCGCCACTAGCCGACTAGCGTCTGTAAAGACCACTGCGCCATTGGGTCCAGTGAACTCCCCCCTCACCAAGTCGAGATCTGCTGTGGTGGCGCGCTTGACACCGTCCCACACGCACGGGTCGGTCTGAAGGACTTCCAACCAGAACTGTAGGTCGTCAGCCGCTGCGGCCGAGAGCTGTACAAACGCTGGCGCCGGTTTCTCGGGTGAGTAAACGTTGTCATAGATGTGCTGTACGAACGCGTATCCCCAGCGACACGCGCGAGAAATGAACGTTATGCGGCCCGCCACCGCCTCGAGATCGCGTCGCCGTATTGGGCCCACTTTAGCTGCATCCAGGAGAGCCACAATATCGTTAGCATACCGTGCTCGCTTCTCCGGCGCAATGCGCATTTCCATGGTGATTGTATCGAACAGCATGCCAAGGAATTCCAACTACTGCTGAGCCAGACCGTTCATCACGGCCCCGATCTTTGCTGGCTTTCCACTCGAGACCCAGCTCTGCCCCCACCTCGTCCAGCACCTCAAACGCGCCCACCACGTCCGCGTGTGTGCTACCCAGCAGCATGAAGTCGTCCACGTAGACGAAGATGCGCACTTGCAACCCCCGACGGTCACATTCCGCCTGAAAGATGTCCCGGGCCACGGTGGTAAGTTCGACGAAGATGGGCGGGCTCTGGCTGGCGCCGAAAGGGAGTGCTACAAAACGCTGAAGCGCGCCTGACACTGGATGCCGGAACGCCACATACCGTCGTGCCTCAGGCGCCAACATGACATGATGAAAACCGTTGGCGAGGTCTCGCTTGCCGAGGAAACCGTTCGGTGGCAGGTTCTGCAGCAACACCCCCAGGTCTGGAAGCGGACATGGCAACTTCTCCATGCACTCGTTGACGC
This sequence comes from Eudorina sp. 2006-703-Eu-15, assembly GCA_003117195.1. Taxonomy (NCBI): domain Eukaryota; kingdom Viridiplantae; phylum Chlorophyta; class Chlorophyceae; order Chlamydomonadales; family Volvocaceae; genus Eudorina; species Eudorina sp. 2006-703-Eu-15. The sequence continues at coordinate 45,263 of BDSI01000241.1, forward strand.
CCGAGCACGAGGGGTCGATGATAGGACGAATGGACTTGTCGGGTTTCAGCACCACGTGTAGGGGGTTTATGACAGCTGCGAAGCTAGTGATATCCCCATGGATTCCTGCGTCGTACTGTTCTGTAACTCCTGTTACCAGCAGCGCATCGAAGTGCTTGCCCATCGCTGCGAGATGGGGTTGAATGGTCGGGTGATTCCGGAGGTGGTGGGATACTGGGGGGTCCGAGGTGAACTGCCAAACTGCTGCATTGCGAATAGCCGCTGAGTCAGCACCCCGCCGCTGCCATGCCTCCGTGTTGAGTTTCGCGCCACCTGCTGGGAACCAAGGCTGAGCTGGCGGTCCGCCTGCGCCGTCGCCTGAACCGGTCCCAACATCGACACCAACAAACAACTCGCCGGTCTGCAGGCCGCTGTCTCTGTTGCTGGGCGGCGCCCAATCAGCGACCTGTTACTGCTGCAGACGTGATGCCGCCACTAATACGTTCGACTGCAAAGGCGGAAACCGACTAGTAAAAGGGAAGCACAGGCCCAGCAACTGCGAGGCTCACCCGCGCGGCCGAGTACCGTACCTGGCCTAACGACCAAACCGGAGCACCCGCTAACCGACACAACCGCCCCTCCCAAGCAAGTCTGTCTCACCTGGCGCCACAAGTATTTTGGGCAAGGCCTAAAATATCAATTATCCGCTAAACTAATTCGCAATGTTTGTCACATTAATTATCCTCTATTGCAAGGTATTCTTGGTTTGGCTGAAAAATTCTTTGCGCACAAACGGTCAAAGTAAAGCTCCGCGGTCTCCATGGACCCGAGTCAACATCCACCCAACGCCTCTCGCGCTCATGTTTGTTGCAACAGGTGCCGCGTGATGAATGGGCGGCGCGTGGTAAATTGAAACTCCATAGTGTTCTGATGTTTGAACATCAAGATGCCACCAACTTCAAGATTTGCCTTTCTGTCTTACCAGATGAATATAATTCAACAATATGTATTGAACCAAAGTTTCAAGATGCAAAGGGATAGCATACCGAGTATCAACGAGTTCTCCAGTTCCGATGGCCGGGTCTCACCGCGTTCTTTTCGCACCCTGTTTTTGCCTTACATTTGATATGTAACTATTCATGGCAAAGTTTAGAGGTTCGCGTTTGCTGCGGGCGTGCAACTAAAGGGCTGCATGCTTGCCGACGGACCAAACAACTACAGTTTCACAGCAAAACAAGAATGCTTCAGGCTTGCTTTTTGATATTTGCTTGATAGGCGGATGTGGTAGTGCAGAAACGCATGGCGTTATGATAATTATGCAGATGCGGTGACCGCCGTTAGCGGCGTGTACGTACTGCAGATTGGTTTCGGGGCTACCCTACCTGCTGCTTGAGCTTGCTCAAAATATGCACGCCGATCCACCTTCAACATCAACGACACCCCCAATGGCACCCTTTCACTCTCTCACACTCTTGCGCGGTAACAGAGGTTCCCCGTTGTAAAGCAAGCGGCCTGTACGGATAGTAGGGGGCCCCGCCTTTTTCCGGCTTCGAGGAAGCCGACCCCCTACTTGTCTCTTTCTGCAACCACCACAGACACAATGCAGCGCTGACATACACAACGTATGGCCTATGGACGCCCATGCCGCGCCCCACTGTTTCTCCCAATCCCCGGCATACATACCATCCACTCAGCAGTTTTACAATGGCGAAGGTCAGCTTGTTGGGCCTACCAACAAGTCCTAACCCGTACTGGCAACCCCACGTGCGTGCTTGTACAAAAACAAGGGCTTCGTGACCGACAGCCCCACTATCGACAGATTGAGCCAGCGGCCAGACTGCATCAACGGCGCGACCGGACTTCTCGACATTGCAGGGCAGTGCCCTGAACGGAGTGCCTTGAACGGTATGCACATCACGCAAGGTATCGGATTACCATTTCGCACCCTTGTGGCAAGACATTTCACGTGTTGGTGGCTGTAACGTTCGCAACATGCGTGAGCAAGCTAAATTATGCCCCCCCACCCACTGCAGCAGGCGTCTGCTGCTCATGCCACTCGGGCTTCGCGCTCCACTTCCAATTTTCTGAACAGCAGCCCGATAAGCGTGGCCGTGGGAACGAAGATCGGCAGTTGCCCCTTGTGCTCCACGTTCTGAAGGACGTAGTCCATCTCCGCGGCATAATCCGCCCGCCCCTTGGCCGCAGCTGTCCGCTTTGCGCTGTGGGTGCGGTTGCCCACGATCGGCTGCACGGCCGACCATTTCTCGGTCTCCTCGATAGTCACGCCGGCCACTGCTGCCGCCCCGCCGCTGCTGCTGGCGCCCTGGTCCCCGGCCACTGCTGCCGCCCCGCCGCTGCTGCTGGCGCCCTGGTCCCGGGTATCCTGCACGTCGCGCGGGTTCCGCCCCTCCTCGTGCCAGGCCACACTCACGTGCAGGCCGACCAGGCTCCTGAAGTCCGGGCCTTTGGACACTGCGCCGCCGCTGCTGTTGGGAAGAGCGCCTGTGAGCAGGCAGTGGTGAGCCGCTGAATGACGTGCAGGAAAATGATGGATAGGGCGCACGAGCATTCGGTAGTTCAGTCCAAAGGAATGTATGCCCACACACACACACAAAATGCACGGACGAAATTTTTGGGCGCCACTTGGCTCCTCACATGTGTCGCACTCCTGTTCTGTCTGCTTAACACACACACATACCATCCCCTACGTCGCCGTCACAATTCACTTCCATCTGGGTTGTCGCTAATTCGGGCTTCGGGTTACGGGTAAATCGGGTGTCATTTACTTCCTTCGCCTACATCGCCCGATACGCTGGACTTCGCTTCTCGTGGCTCAGTTCTCTTTTACACACAAATAGAACCCCGGCTTCCCTGGGAGGTCAGCTCCTGGGCGCGGTCGGTGGCAGCAGCAGCTCGCTCTCTGGGCCACTGGCGACTCACTGGACTTCCGCTGGACAAGTGGGTTGCTACGACACGCCCTCAGCCGCCTAGCCGCTCGTCTGCACGCCTCGCCCTCCGATCGCATATCATCCCGGCCATTTCCATTCCTTTCATTCATTTATCTTTTCTTACTAACTTACTTACTTTTACGGCCGTCGCACGCACGTGTGTCCCTGCCTTGCCATCCGTTACGCATGTCACCTTCGCCGAACCCGCCAACTACTAACGCTGTGCTGCAACGCTTGGCTTCCCGTGTCCCTGCCTTCAGGTCAGTGCGGTCGCTTTCATTTCTTGCACGGGCTGGGCCGATTGTGCTGGGCACGATGCTTGCTGTCGGCATTGCACGCGCTGTGATCGCACCCACCCCCTGCTTTGTTGCATTAGGATAGATTTAAATAGGTTACTTCCACTAGTCGTTCGTTTAGACTTCGCTACGTCAGTCTTTTCGCTGGCGGTTGCTACTGGACCTCTGGCGCCCGCCTCGGTCAACTGTCTACGGCGGCTCCGTCAACGTATACATTCGCCTGCTACGCCCTCACCAGTCACTTCCGTCACGGTTTTCGGTAATTCGGGCGGGTTTGGGGTATCCTCTGTTTCCATCGCCACCGTCGCCTACTGCGCTGGACTTCACTTCTCGCCGCTCAGTTCTCTTTTACACACCCGCATTCGTCCCCGCTCATTCGGCTGTCTGACTGCGACCCTCCCGCACCGCTTGCCGTACAAATCATGTTCCTCATAACACTGCCCGACCCCACGTCCAACCCCATAGTTCCGCCGCGCCACCACCATAGGTTTGCTTTGAAATTTGTCTATTGCTCCGCCACTGTCCGTTGTTCTCCTTGCTGACCGTCTCTTTCCTTGCCCGTGCTTATGTTGTCCCTGCCAGCCTGCTCCATGGACTTCAACGCCTACATCTCCGCTTCTTCACATGTCCTCTAGGTTGGTACCATAAATATTAATTCGGTTCGGGTTCTGCTGGGTCGCCCATTTCCTGCCGGGTCTTGTTCTTGTTCTGCAACTGGTGGCGCGGCTGCCTTATTGCTGTTGTCGTGATCTCCTATTCGCAGGTTTATATGGTAAGTATATTGGAGGTTGGTTTGGGTCGGCCGGGTTGCAATTGTAAACACACACACACAAGCCACCACACACACACATCATTACGTTATTCCGCATAATCCGTGCTGTCTACACGGCGTTTTCCTTGCAGGTGGGTTCATCGCACGCACGCACAGTATTGTGGTGTGGGTCTGTGAGGCCAAGGCAGCCGACCCAAACCAGCTGGTGGTCTTCCACGACACCGCGACAACAGCGCGCCAAATCGACAGCGTTCTTCCGACACCGCAGCCTTTTATTTCTTATAAGGGTCGGGTAATGGGTAAATCATATACGCATACGGGCAAATCATTGGGCGCCACTTGGCCCCTCACATGTCGCGCACCCCTGTTAAGCCTGCTTTAACAACACACACACACAAGGGCCTGGCGATTCGCTGGACTATCGCTGGACAATTGGGTGACAACCAATAAGGCCCTCAACCGCCTAGCCGCTCGTCTCCATGACTTCGACCTTTTCGTTCTCGGGTTCCAGGTTTGGTCGCGGCGTTTAGGTGTATGGTAATGGCACCGCATGTCCCGCAGGTTACCTCATGGCTTCGCGGCGCGCGGCGGCGCGCAGCGCTATCGTCGTTGGTGCTGCGCTGGCAACCCTCGGCATCGCCACTCAACTCTTTCACCCCACGGCCAACTCAACTCGTCCCGGCTCTTCGGGCCCGCGGAGTCGAGCCATTGGTTATGCTGGTTATGGTTACGCCTGCCTGTCCCGCTGCCAGCCCTGACGGTTGCCTGCTGAGCTCTCGCCTGCCGCGCCTAGCCACCTGCCTGTCTGTCTACCGCACCACACCACCGCACTCCTTGCCTACACTGTGCGTGGCTGCCTATTCCGATATCCCCGGCCCGCCACATGCATGTGCGCGCTTGGGCATCCGACGGAGTGGGGAGCTTTCTACGAGTCCGCACGTCGGTTGCATGTACAATATCATTTGCGTCACGAAGCCGTGTCCTGCTTTGCCGCGATATCATCCTGCACCGTTGACATGACGTTGCTCGTACGCCCATCGCACTCGTCGGCCGTATTTGCTCTTCCGTTCCCTTTCCTTCACATTACCAAACAAACAAATTACTTACTTCAGGCCTATCGCGCGCACGTGAGTCCTTCCTTTGCCACCCGTTACGCATGTCGCCTTCGCCAAACCCTGCCCACTACTAACGCTGTGCTGCAACGCCTGGCTTCCCGTTTTCTTGTCTTCAGGTCAGTACGATCGCATCCTTTGCACGGGCTGGGCCGGTGGTGCTGGGCACGATGTTTTGCTTGCGGCATTGCACGCGCTGTGGTCCCACCCAACCCGCATTATGTTGAATTAGAATAGTTTAGATAAATTCATTCCACTAGTCTCTTGGCTTAGACTACGATACAGCAGCCATTCCGCTGGCGGTTGCTACCGGAGCTCTGGCGCCCGCCTCAGTCAACGGTCGCTCGCGGATGCGGCTGGTCTGCGTCTGTCCTCTACATCGCCGTCACCATTCACTTCCATCTGGGTTGTCGGTATTTCGGGTTTCGGGTTTCGGGTGTCATTTACTTCCTTCGCCTACACCGTCTGATACGCTGGACTTCGCTTCTTACGGCTCAGTTTTCCTTCCACACAATGGTCACTATGCATGCGCCTTCCGGCTCCTGCTCTGCCTGTCCAAAAGTGTCGCTGCTACCCACCTGGATAGGTGCCCATTGCTTCGACGGCAAGCTTCGAGATCCAGCTCACGATGCCCTCGCAGACCACTGGGGTCTCGGAGTCCTTCACACCCGGCACGGAAATGTCTGCTGCGAGCGGAAAACTAAGCAGCGCAATCTCCTGTCCCGCCATCAACCCAGCGTCCAGCCTGCGTCAGGTTGCACAAAAGGTATACGTTACGATGCACGATGTTGTTAGATGCGGGTCTGGCCAATGAAACACCTGCTACACCTTCGCTTCCCAGGCTGTTCGAAATAGATGTGCATCGGACGGGGCACGGCATGCTCCCGTGGCGTTTGCGCTACAGCCACAATCAGCCATCCCACACACATGGCCCACATACAAACAGCCTCACTCGAAGGCGCGGGCGATACGCAGGTGCTCGGGCTCCTCAGGGCTCTCGGCCAGTAGCAGCACGCTGACGTCAAACCCCGGGTAGCTCACGAAGTGCCTGCATGCGTGGTCACGAGCAGGCGTTGGGGACAGGCTATGGGTAAGACCAGCTTGCCATCGGCCCCCGTCGCAGGTGCTGCTGCGGGGGCCTCGGCCCTTGTGCTGCTGCCAGCGCATAAGCCCACGAGGTTCACGCTCAATGCATCGGTCGTGCGTCGGAACTCGCTTGCCTGAGCGGGTGTCTGAGGAACGTGTAGCCCGTCATGTCGATGATGCAGCCCGGCTGGGGATCCAGGCAGTGGCGCGCCGTGAGCACGACCCGCTTGTTCGACATCTCGACCAGGCACGCCGAGCCGACGGTTACGCCGTGGTGCTTGAGGCGCGCCACGGTCCCGCAGGACGTCAGGTTGAGCTTGCCGGAGGCCACGGCTGAAATGGTGCCATGCCGATAGCCGTACACGGCAGTCGGGATACGTGAAGGGACGACAGAGACACATGGAGGTTATGGACTTGAGCACAAAATAGAATATCAAAGCGGGAAAGACTTCCACGTGTTCAGCTAAGGGCCGGGCATGGTTCGTTTGCCACCTCACCTTTTACGTTCAAGCTGGCCTCAGCAGCTGCTGCAGCTGCAGCTGGAGGTGAAGTTGCAACTGCAACTCCAAGGACAATGCGCAACGTGTGAGCAAGGGCTGTGCCACCGCCCGCCAAGTATTGGAACTCCGAAAGCAAATGCGCGCTTAAGCGCAACCTGATGCAAGACCTACGTTTTTTCAGGGCGGCCAGGGCCAATGCCAGGGCCACGGCCAGGGCCACGGCCAGGGCTACGGCCAGGGCCAGGACAAGAACCAGGGTCATCCACATCAAGGAGAAATGCCCCCCAAGAGCGCGAAGCAGGGCGGCGTCCTGCTCGGCTTGGTCCATCACTTGACAAAACGCCACCCAAACTCTCCTTCGGCATAAATTAGTAGAATGTAGGTTTATGTAGAATCAGAGTACTGTAGAATTACAGTAATGTATAATATTATGAACAAAAGGCCAGTAAGTAGAAGTGGACCCGCTCGCACTTTGGCAAGAGGGCCGGAGGTCGCAGAACGTACGACGCTCGTCCACAACCACCCCGCGGCCCCAGCGTTTGCCCAAAATAGCACCGTTTCGTCTGCTGTATGTTTCTATGCTTCCCTTTTGAGATGCTGAAATTGCTTCATTTCTAATCCGCGCGCGAAGAGACGGATGACTTGTCGCTAGCGGTTCATGGCACCTCCTCGACGACTTACCAAGCTGTAAAGCGCAACTACAACCCTTTTAAACGAGGGCTAAAATTAAAACGCCACGGAAGCTAGTTACTAAATAAACTGCCCCGAACAGTGTGATTGTAACTTCCTTAGCTCTCCCTGGCGCTCGCTAATAGCTTCAAGGCGCATTGTCGACACGCTATACTTCCAATTTATTTACCACGTTATTAAACACGGAAAAATGGCGTATCTGGAACCTAAGCCGTGCGCAGGAGGTCACACGGCCCACCCATGCAGAGAACGAAAGCCCAAGAACTAGAGCCAGCGACCTTACACTGCGCAAAGTCCATGCGTCCAGCGTTGACATCGCTGTGCTGTCGCGGTGTTATCACGGTGTCCAAGTCACACACAGGTCATGGTGCGACAACCAAACCCCGAAGTGCCGCGCATTATTGCTTCTTGCTTGTTCAAACGACACGCAAACTCAGTACCAGGGTCAGCAAGCACACCACGCAGCGGCAGTTGGTTGCACCGCAGCACTCGGTCCCCCTCCCCGCACTCCGGTTCCTCTCATCCCTTCCCTTGCCCAGCCTTCCCCTGGCCTCCCCCGCCTTTCCCTCCCCTCGCCCACCCTTTCCCCCACCATCCCCTCCCCCGCCGTGTTACACCAGTGCCCCCGCCTCCCCCTCTTTCGGCCGTCCAGTCGCTCAATGCTCCTCCGCGGGCTCGTCCAGTCGCAAGTGGCTGAGGTAGAAGCCTCGGCAGTGGACGATCCGAATGAGCGTCTCCGCGAACACCCCGTTGTACGAGAGGGACTCCACCTCCACCCACGCCAGTCCGTCGAGCGCACAGTAGCCCGGCCACTGGGTGCGGATGTCACTCGCCAGCCAGGCGCGCCTCTCTCCCGTCTGCTCGTTGCAATCGACAACCCCCCAGTAGAGGTTGTATGGGTTGAACACCACCCGCCGCGTCCAGTTCCGGGTCCGCCGAGCCGGGCACGTTTGCGGGCGGTCGGTGGTGTCGTTCACAACCCAGAACAACTCGTCCGCGGTGATGTAACCCAGGCGGATGCCCGCCGCTGTCGCGGTCCCTGCCTGCACCCATTGGTCAACCGTCCACGGCGGCTGGTTGTCGGCCGTGATGAGAAACACGCCGTAAAGCACCTCATTCTCAGGTATTGTTCCCACGGCTATCTCCAGGAACTGCAAATTGAATGAATGAATGTTACAGCGGACCCCAACGGGATCATCGGTGCATACCAGAGCAAGCCCCAGCAGGTCCCACCGCCAAGGCGGCAGGTCACCTCCACACCACAACGCCGCACCCAAAGAAAACACACCGGGCCATAACCCCACCCAGTCAGACACCGAAGCAAGCAGAGGCGCGCAGCGGGGCAACACTACCAAAGGGATAGGCACAGCAACGGGCATAACCCCCAGAAGTGGGTTGCAAATTGTCATCGCCAACGGCGGCCGGTCCAACCAGCCTCCTCCCGTCTAGAGGGAGATGATAGAAACGTGGCCTGTTGTTAATGCAAATCCAGCACCCCGCCGTCCCTGGTACCATGCGATGTGACGTGTTCATTTTCGGGTCTGGTGTCTCTGGTGTGTCTGGTGGCTCGGGCGCGTCGCGTGGGTCCGGGCACAAGCGCCCTCGCGTGGACACACTGAGGGAGGTGGAGTTCAAGATTCAGCTCGGGTCCTGTGCCATTCACCTACTGAGCGCTTGCAACAGCTCTATCGAGCAAAGGCTACGTGCATTACAGGGGGAGTAGTTAAAATTGAGAAAAGAAATAAACAGGGGGGAGTGTTGCGGTGTGCGGGGCCTGCTCCTGAGAATTGCTTGCGGCACGGGCGCCCGGTCCTCTATTTGTTTGCTACGGGTTCACCTGGCCGGGGCCCAAGTCGGGGACCTGGCCTTGTCGTGCACCGATGACGGCATGGCAATTCTGTGGCGCCGTCAACCGACAGCTGGTGGACGCTCTACGCCCAAGCGCGCGAAGCTCGGTAGCAGCTTAACATCTCAGCAGGATATATTAGCCGGAAGATCCCCAGATTTTCTATCCGCGGAATGCCCTTGTCCGGCGTAGTACGATCAGCATGGTGAGCCTATTAGGGATCTGAACTTGCCCACCCGGGTTCGAAGTCTTACGGTTGCCGCACCCTGACAACTGTCTGCGCCGCGTGCTGGCAAAGTGCATTCCCCCTCGAAGTACCCAGCAGTCGGGGTGACGGCGAGGGGTTTGGGGAATACCCTGTGGCAGGATATGTGCCGAGCCGTCATCGGGCCCTGACAGCCTGCCCTTAGTGTGCATTGTTGCTTGGTCACAGTGTTTTGTTAGGATGCGGGTTACACCGCAAGCAGTCGCTGGGCAATGTCACGAGCCAGGCGTGGGTCTTCCAAGACCTCGAGTGGGTGCAGCGCTGGGTGCTTCAGGGGTGGTGGTAGCTGGGTAATGGGGTGCCTGTGTGGGCGACCTACCCCGTGCTTGGCTTTATCCATTTCTGGGGATCCCGCCCTTTGCTGTGCCTATCCCTTTGGTAGTGTTGCCCTGCTGAGCGCCTCTGCTTGCTTCGGTGTCTGTCTGGGTGAGGTCATGGCCCGGTGTGTTTTTTGTTCGCGGCGTTGAGGTGTGGATGTGTCTTGCAGGGTCTTGTGGGGCCCGCTGGGGCTTGCCCTGGTACTTCCAATGCTTTCCGCCCGCGCGGAGGGACCTCAACCGCAAATTACTATGGCGCTTTCAAGTCGAATGTCAGATTGGCGCAGCGTCGCAAATTGGGCAGTGGGTAGTGGAAACTGCAAAATGACTTCGGAGCGGTCAGCCCGGCGCCCCCGGGCCGCCGCACCCCTTACGAACTATGTCGAGATAAAGCTTGTACTTTTATTATATCTGGCTAAGGAAATAAGAAGAAGCGCGGCAGCCCGGGGACGCCGGGCGGACGGCTCCGAAGTCAATTGGAGTCCAGTTTTCACTACGACGCGCCAATTGAAAGCGCCATAAACGACTATGCGCCTCACCCACGCGTGTGCTCCTAGATTGCAACATTCAAAAGAGTCAACATCGTGCTCCGTGTTGTGCCTATGCTGGAGGTCGGAAATGGTATCGAGGACGGCAGCGGAGGATGCCATTCGAAGTGTGGTCAAGGGCCCAGAACTAGGAGACCTGCTGTTTTTTATCGGGGCGCAAACTGATTAACAGCTGAGCCAGTGGAGCATCCTGGACGCAGACGGCAATTTAGCCATTGTCGCCTTCGTGAGACGGAAGGCCCAAGGTGCGTCGCTGGGATGTGGGATGAAGAGTCCGTAGTTTGGGGACATTTTGGGGAGCGCGGCAGAGATGGTTGGCAACTGCGGGTATCAAACTCTGCAGCTGTGGGTGTGTCACAATGGCGAGGGCCAAGTGGCGCCCAATAGCTGCCCGTATGCATATAGAATGTGCCTTCATGCGTCACATACGTGACGTGAAAGGTTCATTCCCTCTGCAAACGCAGCACTGCTGGTGAAGTGTTCGGGCTGATACCTAATGCATTGCAAGCCGCCGTGCGTTACGTAAGGGCCTCTGCTGGACTTCACTCAAGCTAGTTGTGTGTACAGAGCGAGGCTCTGAAAGCCGCCGCACCCGCCACGCGTCAGCACTCCGTCCCGTCTGTAGGTGTCGTGCACTTTAAACCTAGAACGCTCTCCTACAAACATTGTGGTCCCCGGCCGCTCCCCTGTCGTGCACAACTAACCAACAGCGGCTGGCGTGGGCACCACGAGCGCAGCAGCGGTCGGTAAGTCCCGGACATGCCATCTTGGTGGTTTGGATCAGGAGACCCAAGTGCGTCAGTGTGTATGGGCATGCACGTGCGCATGTTTGAGATACCACAAGCGTCTAGTCGACCCGCCCTGATGCTCAAAGTGGATATCCCCCTGCGCCACGCGCCAGCAATTACTGCAATTACTGCAATCACTGCACCCCACTCCGTGGCACCAGACCCCACCCCACCCCGCGCATAAGACCGCATCAAGCAGGGGTTCGTGGCATGGCGTTGGGCGGTGTGGTGCCACGTGCGCGGGAGAGCTGTCTTATTGTGTCGGTTCACGTCGGATCTTGTCGTGCGGAGCACAGAAATGTATGGGCAGGATAACAAATCGGCCCATGTGCGGCCCATGGCGACGCGGCACAGGATGGCATTTTTGGCGATTTCTTGGACAAAGACTAGTGGGCTCTGGAAGGCCTGCTGGACAGTGGGGCACGGGCACGGGGACGGACCCCTGATGTCCGGATGTAGCCCACCAAGCAAGATAGGAGCCATGAGTGGGGGGCGTGGGGGCGGGTCGGCGGTAGTTAGTCAGGGCTGAGGGGTTCGGGTCCTGCACGGCAGGAGCCGGTGAATTTTCGTTGGAATGGCCCAGGGATCTGCCCACAGGCGACTTCACCTGAATCAAAGCACCAGCCCTAGCATCCCGCGGCGGTTCAGTACGTACACGATTATGTTACGGTGAAGAGTGCGGCGGAGTAGGCTGGCCATCGTGGGGATCCACCTCTGCGCTATGTCTGAGCGCTCACCCTCCTGAACCTTGCAGCGGCATGCAGCTCCTAACCTTCGCATATCCCCCGTTCATTCCCATGTTGGGCAGCCTCGGCGGCTGGACTGGGCGTGCAGAGCGCGGCAGGGGTGGATATGGCGACTCTGCGCCAAGTCGCGCGTGAGGCGGCTCAGGCAGTGCTGGAGGCACAGACAGCTCCCCGCGAGCCCAAGCCTTTCTCAAGCGTCGGCAATACGGAGGCTGTCCAGTTCCTGGCCGACCTGAATTTGGCGCAGATCGATGGTAACGCTTTATTTGCGGGTGAGGTGCAGCTACCTGATCAGATGCCCGAAATCAGCGGCTTTGACATGTCTGGCTACAAAACCGAGAACGAGGCCACAGGAGCGCTGCTCAAGCACCATAAGAAGCAGCTGGAGCTCCTGGGTGTTTGGTTTGGCCGGTCGGGCTTCGACATCTATAACGTCCACAGCTTCACAGATGACGCCCTGTTGATTAAAAAAGGCAACAAGGCCTTCAGCGGGATCTTCGACGGTTGGATAGCGCCTTACGGCCTGGGGCGAACCTATTCCTTGAGGCAATGCCGCATCGTTTATGAGCACAAAAAGCCGGAGGTAAGGTGTAACGTGTTTTACTCTGTCGTGCAGACTCTGTACAGCATGAACATGTCACGTGGCATGAGGTCCTGTCGTGCACTTGTGTATGTAGCACGTCGTGTTGTGAAGAAACGTTCTGTGCTGTCCACTGGTGCCGCTGGTTCGGCGCACAGGCGCTCGACGGATCTCAGGGCCAGGCGATTCTTGAGCTGCTGGCGGCGTGCGCCTATGGGCCGTGCCCTGTGCTGGTGGACCTGACGGACGGCATGAGGCACATCGTGTACACCATACGCGGCCGGGAGGTCATTTCGTGGACTGAGCTGACCCCACAGCAGGTGGGGAGCTAGGGTGGCGGGATGTTACTTGAGGGCGGGATGTTACTTACTTGAGGCGGTCGGGTGAATATGAAGTATTGCCGTGCAAGTAACCTGCTGGCATTTTTACATCCACCTGCAGGCGTACTATCTGCAGGCGCAGCACCTCAAGTCTTCTAGATTACTTACTGAGCGGACGCTGACGGTTGAGCAAATTCCAGAGGAGGAGCAGGCGTGGATGCGCCCCGTGCACCAGCTGCGCCCGGAGTCGGGGCTGCACGAGCAGCTCGAGTCGGTCATTCCGTTCCTGCCGCCGGACGAGCGCGTGGACACGGCGCTGGAGCTCATCCTCGCGTGGACACAGGCGCAAGAGCCGGCGCCGCCGATGCAACTCCCCGACAGCATCCAGGCCTTCTACGCGTGAGCTGTGGTAGGTGGGTCAGATGATGTGTGGGGCATGCAAGAACCAGCGGTCCGTCCAGTTGGGCGCGGCAGACAGTAGTAGTGCCGCCAGAGAAGCAACCAATGTGCGCCTGTAGCGCCTGCGCCTACACCTCGTGTGCGGGCTTAACATTCGGCATGCTCTTACACAGGAGGAGAGGCATCCGTTGTTTGACTTGGGCAGGAGGAGTCCGGGGGGAGGCGCATGTGGGTGGAGAACCTCGCCCTACAGTGTCCTGTTCCCTGCGACCACCCTACATGGCCACGCGCCAACTAACCCGCAGGCATCACCGCTGCTGCACCGTCAATTGTGCTCCTCCGTCCATGGTACGCTTCTGTTCGTCCTGCGGATCGCGGAATCAAGGAGGGGCCTGGGAGGCTGCAGTGGGCTGTGACGGTGCTAGCGGGCGCAGCTGAGCGAGGTGCCGGCGACAGTGGCAGTGCGCAACCTGGTGGAGAACGAGTGAAGGGTCCAGGAGGGCCATGTGCACGGGCTGGGGCCGGGGCGGCGGGGAAGGCAATACTTGGCAGTGAACCGGTGAGGCGAGTGGGTGCTGTTGTTGAAGAGGAGAGGCTGAGAAGACGCGCGGGCGGCTGGCAGCGCTTTACGGCAAGGACTGCCACGTATGACCGCAAGCAGCTCGCTGCCGGACGCGAACCCGCTGCTGCTGTTGCCTGAGCGAGCAGCTACTGTGCATGGGCAAGTCGAGCGAGCGCGTCTACGGCGCGATGGTGGTAAAGATGATGGTGGTGGTTCCCCCGCTGGGCTGCTAAGGCCTGCAGGGAGTGCTAGTTGCGCCAGTACGTATGGGCTGCAAGCTTGATGCAGCGACAAGGCTTGGGCGGATACTGGGCCGTATGAGGGATCAGCGGGCAGCCCTGCAAATACACGCATTATCGCTCCTGGGGTTGGGGTATCTTCATGTTTCGCGGTATGAGGAAAGCAGGACGTGCGTGTGGTCTTGAGACACGGGTTGACTGTTCTGAGGGTGGCCTGCATACCGAGGCAGACGACTGGTCACTGCCTCACACCTCCGGATGGGCGCACTCGGTGATCCCTGACAGGTCATTGTATATTACAAAGGGGATAGCTTGCACCTGGGCACAACCCATCCATCGGGGGCTGACGCTTGAGCGAATTCTGGAGGAGGAGCAGGCGTGGATGTGCCCCCTGCACCCCGAGTCGGGGCTGCGCGAGCAGCTCAAGTCAGGATTTCAGCTGGGTCCCCCTTCACCAGATCCTCGCGCCCCTTGGCCGGCAGCTCCACGCCATGTGTGTTCGAATGTAACTTGTTTCCATGTGCATGTGTGTGCGTGTGCGCACTTGCATTTCATGCACCGGGGTGCGGCTTTCAGGGCATGTAGATACCATGAATTCGCGTTTGTTACTGCGGTGCGCATGCGAAGGCGTTGTTGTGTGTGAGGTGTGTCGGCAGGCGTGTCAACCAGCCGGGTTTGCTGGGCATGTGCCATGGAGCCCACCCACCGGGCGCAATGTATGTATGTAGTTGCTCGCATGACATCAACGCAGCCGTATGTGTGGCTGTCATGAAGCCTTTGTGCGCAGGCAGGCACCTGAGTTTAACATGTCGTTGGGCATCTGAAGCCGCCGTCATGCCACGTCTGGAGTCCTGCGCTGGTGCCTTGGAGGATGCCCCACGGGGCCCGGCCGCTGCCGGCACGGGTCGCTGGTGGTGACCGGTGGTGCGGGCATACAGGGGTGAATACGCCACCCCTCAGTTCCCCACCCCCTTAATACACGCCAGGCTTCGGTCTGCGTACTATTATTATCATTATCATTATTATTATTATTGTTATTATTATAATAATATATCCGGGTATCGGACCCAAGCTATAGCCCCCATCCGGACCTTTGCTCTGGCAGTATGCGCAATCTGAAGACGTCAAAACCCCCGGGCGCCCGCCTCCTGTAACTGCCGATACAGCCCTTCCTATGTCACCATAGGGCCCCCTCCGGCCCCCTGCCTCATGGCACGGCGCCCGCACTCCTGGCGCTCCCACTCCTAGCTGTCCCTCCCTGATATCATCCCGTCGGCGCTGCCACATCTCCTGCTACTGCGCTATGCCGTCACCGCCGCCGCTGCTCGTACGCATGTGGCCTGCGGCCCCGACGTCTCGGCCTGCGCCGGAGCCGCCGCCGCCGCCGGCACTGCCACCACCGCTGCCACCCCCGCGCCGCCGACCCGCTGCCTCCACGCCGGCGCCCTTCCTCCTCCTCCGCCCGCCCGCCCGCCGCCACACCCACCGCCGCCAGGTCACCGCCGCCAGCCGCGTCTGCCGCCAGCGCTCCCACGCCTCCTGCTGGTCGCGCGCGCAGCGCAGCTGCCAGTCCGGCGGCGCGCACCGCCGCCTGCGTCGCGACACCATTCTGACCATGCGGTGGCAGATCTCCAGCTGCCTCCGGGACATGGCCGCGGTCCTGGCCTCCACGACCGCTCG
This sequence comes from Eudorina sp. 2006-703-Eu-15, assembly GCA_003117195.1. Classification (NCBI taxonomy): domain Eukaryota; kingdom Viridiplantae; phylum Chlorophyta; class Chlorophyceae; order Chlamydomonadales; family Volvocaceae; genus Eudorina; species Eudorina sp. 2006-703-Eu-15. The sequence continues at coordinate 60,936 of BDSI01000241.1, forward strand.
AGACGCCCTCACCCAGGCGCCCTGGGGCCGCAGCGGCACCCGCAGCAGACGCCAGGCCACTTGGACCAACAGATCCGGCTGCCAGGGGGTACGGGGTGGTGTAAGGGATTGGGTGTCGGGGCAGGGGTAGGCGCAGGGAGAAGGGGCAGGGAGAAGGGGCAGGGAGAAGGGGACATGGGGGATAAATTGAAAAAAAGAAATAAACCCAGAGAACGTCCCGGGCACACCCAACACAACTCAGTATATTTACGTGGCGCGATACCTGCGTAGCAAAGGAAGTAAAGCAGCCGCGCGCGGGCGCGTGGCAGTGCGGCCGCGCTGCCGCCAGTGCAGCAGCAAGCTAGATGTAAACCCGACCTAACCCGAGAAGGACAGATACTTTACCGACCTGTAGTTGTAGACGGAGTAGCAGCGCCGCGGGCGAGGTCCGAGGTCATGGCGATGCACAGAGGGAAGCCGAGGAAAGGAGTGAGTGGGCGCGGCGTAAGGGGACATGGGGGAGACAGCGGCAGCGAGCTAGGTTCCGGAGCTCCAGTGCGGGCTGTGGAGGCAGTCCGGCCGTCCAGACGCCCTCCACCGCTACTTGGTTTGGGTCGGGCGGGTCTCTACTCTACCTTTGACCCCTCCACTGCCCGGCCCCAACCCGCCGCCCACTCCAGGCGACCCACCGTCATGCTCCCCAGCGCCGCCCCGCTGGCCGCAAAGTACGCCCGCATCCAGCGCAGCGGCGGCGACACGCGCAGCAGCCACACGCCATTCAGCAGCGCCGCCAGCGCCACCGGCGGCATGTACGGCTCACTCGCGCGCCAAAACTCCGCCCCCCACACCCGCCCCGGCGCCAGCTCGCACGCCGCCACCAGGTGCAGCAGCAGCGCGAGCTGCGAGGGAGTCAAGGCAGGGTGCGGGTGCGGCAGCCGTGCCCTGGCCGGCAACAGCCCCGCCCGAAGGCCGTACCGCTCCTTCGGTACGGCACCGCCGTACGGCCCTTGCACAGCCGCGCCGGCGTCCCAAGGATTGCCGGCTTGCCTGCCCCCGCCAGCGCCCAGCGAGCTGGCAGCCGGGGCCCAGCCGGAAAGGGTAAGGAGGGCCTGTCGCGGAGGTGACGTCAGCGGCAGCGGTGGCGGCGGCGGCGGCGGCGCGTGCCACCGAGTGGACGAGGGCGACAGCTCCGGCAGGACCATAAGGCCCCGGCACGCGGTGAGGTACCTACAGCGCCACTCGGGTCGCAGCGCGGGCTGCAGCCCCAGGCGTCGGAGCGCCCGCAGCAGGTTGACCAGGTTGCGGCCCTCCATATACGGCAGCTGGGACGAGCACTGCTCCAGGAACGGCACCAGCACGGAGGCGCGGGGGCGGTGGCGCATGCGCGCCAGGGCGATCGCCAGGGCGGTGCAGGAGGTGGCGTGGAAGGCGGGCAGTCGGGGCTGCGCAGGCGGGTGGGTGCGGAAGGAGGGAGGGAGAAAGGAAGGGGAGGGAGGAAGGGAGAAAGGATATTGGTAGCGGGGAGTAAGGGAGGGAGGGAGGATATTGGTAGCGGGGAGTAAGGGAGGGAGAAAGGATATTGGTAACGGGGAGGAAGGGAGGGAGAAAGGAAATTGGTAGCGGGGAGGGAGAGCGTGAGGGATGTAGGGAATGGGTAGACAAGGTCGGCCTGGGAATGAGGGCGGACACTAGATGGTTGGGGGAGGACGACTCAGAGCTGAGGTGACTGCCGGGCCCGGAGCGGGCCGAGGGTGGAGGAGGGCCAGTGACGGGGTGACCCGTGGGACGCTAGGCGCAGGCGGCCGACCAATGAGGTACGAACGCGCGCGCGCGCAGCGGTCCCCCCACCCCCGGTGTGTGTGGCGGAGTGCCCGGAGTGCTGACGCCGGGTGACCCACCCTCACCCTCACCCTCACGTTGTTGGGCTCACGAGCTGCTTCCCCGTTGCTGGTTCCCTACAACCTACCCCGGGTCACCTTGCATTGGTGTGCCCGCCCCATCCGTTGCGCTGCCTCCCTCCCCAACGCCCCCCCCGGCCCCGGGATAGCCCAGCCCCTGCCCAACCCCTGCCCAGCCCCGGCTCGTCTCGCCCTCACCAGCGCCGCCGCCAGCAGTCCGTCCACCCAGGACCGCCCGGGGGAGTGCGGCCACGCGCCCAGGCCACCCAAGACCATGCACACCTGGCGGCAGGGGGACGGGAGCAGGCGGTCGGGGGAGGTCAGTACGCAGGGCAAGACCCCGTGTGCCGCATGGGACATGACTGGGACATGTGCGGCGACGCGCGGCAGCCCCTGCATCCGGCAACAAAAGAAACTGTTTCCGCTGCAGAGGGAGGAGTGAAACCCGACCATCGTGCCCAGTGCCGAGTTGCGGTTCAAATTTTCCCCGTCCCCAGCTGCGTCACCCATACCCCATCTCCATCTCCGTCGTACAACGTGTGCTGGGTTTCTCCATGTCCACGACTCCTTTGCCACCGATCCCCCGTCCCCGATCGCCAGCCCCCGTCCCCGATCGCCATCCCCCATGGGGTTAAACATTTGTCTACCAATGTCCTGCCGTGTACATCCCGTTCACTCCTCCCCGCTCCATCCCCGTCGCACCTCGTCGGGCGTCAGCACCGCGGCCGACTGCCGCAGCACGCCCAGCGCCTCCGCCCGCCACATCGCCGCCGGCGCCCACCGCACGCTGCACAGCGCCCACCAGAGCCGCGCCAGCAGCCCCGGCTCCAGGGAGGTCAGGAAGGGCTGTGTGGCGGCCAGCAGGGCGCCCACCCAGGGCGGGCTGGGCCGGACCCTCAATCGAAACAAGGCCTCGACGGCCCGACAGTATATGGCCAGGTCGCTACCCGCGCTGCCGCTATTGCCGCTGCTGCTACTGCTGCTGTTACTGCTGCTGCTGCTGCTACTGCTGCTGCTGCTACTGCTGCTGCTGCTACTGCCAGCACTGCCACCGTGCTCTTTGATGCTGCTGTCGATGCGGCCCGGGGTACTGCTGCTCCGGGACGCCGGGGCGGTCGCATCTCCGGGGATGGCCGGAGTGGGGATGAGGGCGATGAGGGCCAACAGCGTTGCGGTGTCGGGGTCCAGAGCGGCGGACGGCTCCGATTGGGATTACGCAGCCGCCGCGGGGTCACACGCGGCGTCGGGCGACGAGTCGGCGGCTGCAGGATCGGCGGGGGAGCAGGCGGCTCGGCGGGCACCGGGGCGGCTGCGGTGGTGGTGAGGGCGGCGGCTGGCGGTGCAGCGCTGGCGGGAGGAGGAGGATCCGCTGCCGGTGCCGGAGGCGCCGCCGCGATGCGTGGCAGCAGCACGGCCTTCCGTACGGGCCGTACCAGGCTGTACACCTCCCGAGTGGGCGGCGGCGGCGACGCGACCGCCAGCAGCAGCAGGTTCAGCGGGTCGTCCTCTCCCCACAAGCCTGGGCACATGTCAGCGCCCGGCAATTCCTCCCGGACCGCCTCCTCTGCCGTATCCTGTGCCGTACTCCCCAGCTGCCCCACGGCCCGGCCGTCACCTGAGTCCGCTCCGACGCCTGCCATCGGCAACTCCTGCTGCCGGTAGCTTCCCGAATCGCACTCAGGCAGGGCGGGTGCTGACGCGCCGGGCCCTTTGCCCAGCGCGGCTGCGCCTCCGCCGGCTCCGCTGCCGCCGTCGGTCGCGCCGCCGCCAGCTGCTCCAGGTCCCTCAGCCCGCCATCCCCGGCCAGTCGTTGAACTTCGAGATCGCGTCCAGGAACAGCACCGCGTGCTCGCCGCTGACGTCGCCGCGTGCCAGCCGCGTACAAATGTACGACATGTACGACGCCGCGAAGGAGACGTCCATGTGCCGCGCCGCCGCCGACAGACGCAGACGCCTGGGTCGCCGGCGTGCTGCTGGCCGCGGTGACCGGGGAGGCCGCCAGGCCACCCGCGGCGCTGCGCAATGGGCCGGCGGGGAGCCCCGACTGCCCTCCCGGCCGCGCCACCTCGAAAATGGATCAGAATTGATGAGAACGCCCATGTGTTGTGTCACCTGCAATCACTGCCTGAAACCCAATTGGAATTTTGTTTCATGCATGCATGCGCAACCTTGATTCGTTTCAGCGCGAGAAAACCAATGAGTACAAAGGTCCGCGCGGCCGTGCGCTCAGTCGCAATAGTTCGCGAAGACAAGGCGCGGCTGCAGTGGTTCGTTTCTGACCAGGACTCCGGACAGGGACGCTGGAGCTGCGGGAACTCTCCGATGCTATGAGCGTTACGTACCGCATGCGTGGTGACCTGCTTGCCGCCCCCCTCATAACGACAGGTTGCTCTGGCTTATGACACGGCGACTGGGCTAGGCGCACAGCATCAGACTTAGGAGATGCCGACGGCACGGCTTCGTCCTGCTGCCAGCTGTCCGGCCGGCCACCAATGGGGGCCTGCCACCTGCGCAGTGGGACCGTGCGCGCGAACATGAAGGTGGGGCGCGGTCCAACTGGCCGCTCAGGCACGCTCGGCGCCCCTATGACAACCGCCCACGCCCCGAGACGGGGCGCGCAGGACAACCGCTTACCTCGACGCTGTCTGATGGAAACCTTTAAGGGGCACAATGCTCTCCGATGCTGCCCCGACCAGCAGCGCGTGGACTTTGTCGATTCGGCGTCCGGGATAGCGCAAGCATACGACGTTGTTGACATAGGCTCAGTTTTATTAATGTTATATATACTTTGAATATATATATTTTAATTTCGTTTCCCCATTTATATCTCGCTTTACCGAACATTTCTGCAATAATATGCAAAAGCGGTTATCTGCTAAGATGACAGTTTTTGCTAAGCTGCTCGTCACGCCGTACCTGGAACCCTAGCCTGTCCCTACAGCTAACGCATGGAGTTATGATATGTAACAAGTCACTGTTTTGTGGCATAGTCTATAATAGTGTTGCCTTGATCGCTGATGCATTTGTCGTTACTTTGAGTCTATCGGCAATCATCTGAGCCAAGCTCTGTGAGTTTCCCATACTCTCAGCCACAGCTCTCGAACAGTAGCTGGACCTCGGAGCTGAGCGAAGCCCTTGCATCAATTGCGAGTCTCCTTGTCTGGGACCCTCGGCGATGGCCGACTGGTTGACGACGCTGGACGGCCTTGTTGGCTTGTCGGAGGATGAGAAGGCCGAAGCGCGAGTTATCCTCCTGAAGGCGAAATATATAAACAATGCCCCGCTGTACGTCTCCGGGCCACAAGGCGTGGCTGCCAAGGCAGTTAAGGCGCTCCTTCGTAATGAAGGTCAGTCTGGAACGTATACAGTCTGGCGATTTTGAAGAGCCGCTTGCGTCCATGCAAGCGTGCGCGCCTGGAACGTGCAGCGGAGTGCACTTCGTACCCTGCTTGCTTTTTTGCTTTTTTGTAACCCCCGACTGTTCCGACATGGTGCAGCCGCGGCGGCTGACCCGGGCTTGGGAAGCCCTAGCGGTTGGGCTAACGCAAAAAGCGCCACAGTTTATTGGGAACCAGCAATAGAGTAGGGTCATCGCGTATTGGGATGGGTATCGGGTTAGGTAGTTGGTGGGGGCTGGGGGCCGCGGCGTGGCGTGCTCGGGGTGTTGGGAGGCCCCTCCGATAGTGCCCCTCCGATGGGAGGCGGGGCCACCATCCAGGCTTGACGAGGTCCTTTCTGCGATAGCAACGTGTAGCCTTGCGAAGTCTGAGTCCTGACCTTCAATAGGCTCACAGGAGAGGACTAGCAAGGCCGTGCACAGGGCCCCTACAAGGGAGGACCGGATGTAATGCGTTTTGGAAACGATTTGTTTCGGACTGGGGCTGGCGTGTTTGCAGCCCTGGCCCCGGCGCACGCCAGCAGCATTTGTTTTCTAACCTGCGTGTGCCCCTTCCCCTCCCCCTCCACATCGTGCTGCAGCAGCGGCTGAGGCGCGTGCGGCAGGAGCTGGTGGGTGGATGCGTTGTGGGACCTGCGCTTCAGCGGCTTGGCTGGCCTGTGCACGTCTACCTCTGCCTGCTGTATGGGCACAACATGGCACTGGAGCGTGTGTACCCTGGTCGAGTTGGGGGTTAGCATTCCGCAAATCTCACCTGAAGTTGCCACCTGAAGTTGCCCTCCCGCACCATCCCGCACGCTCGCTCGTCGTGCAGTTGTGGCGGATGCCCTGGGCGAGGGCAGCGCGACAGGAGCTGGTAAGAAATTGACGGTCGGATCGGACTTATGGGGTACTTCGGGGGCAGCCAACTGCACGAGTTCGGACAAGGCACAGTAGCAAAGCTGTACTTAATCTGGAAACCCATTCTATCGCATAGCTGTCTGAACGTCGGTGCATCAAGTCAACTGTGTACGTGCATCCCCTCGTGTGATTTTGTATTCGCCGGGGTAGCGTCCTGCGGTTGGGCTCTCGCAAAGAGCGCTGCACAATTCGCTGGCCATCGCAGGCAGTTTTAAGCCAATACGCATTGAGGATAGTCGTGGTTCCGCGCAGCTGTGCCCACAGCGGTGTATTTGTGAACTTGTTTGCCCGAGAAGCTGCATTCCCGCTGTGCCTCCCCCTGCTGTGGGAAATGGTAGCAATTGTCCAGGTGTCTCTGCAAACGCAGCACTGCTGGTGTAGGATTCGGGCTTGTACCTTACACTCTTGTGCGGTCCGTAAGGGGCGCTGCTGAACTTGGCTGAAGCCAGTTGCGTGTACAAAGGCTCTTAAAGCTGCCGCACCCGCCGCGCGTCAGCGCTCCGCCCCGCCTGTAGCTGTCGTGCACTTTGAACCTAGCTAGACTGCTCTGGTAAACATTTTACAGTGCCCGGCCGCTCCCCTTTCTTGCATAACCAACAGCGTCTGGCGCGGCCGCCACCACGAGCACAGCAGCGGTCGGTCAGTCCCAGAGATACTTCAAGTGTCGCGTCGGCCTGCGCTGATGCTCAAATTGGACATCCCCCTGCACCACGCGCCAGCAATTACTGCAATCACTGCAATCACTGCACCCCACTCCGTGGCACCAGACCCCACCCCACCCCGCGCATTAGACCGCATCAAGCAGGGGTTCGTGGCGTTGGGCGATGTGGTGCCACATGCGCGGGAGAGCTGTCGTATTGTGTCGTATCATGTCAGATCTTGTCGTGCGGAGTTCGGAAATGTATGGACAGGACAACAAATCGGCCCATGTGCTGTCCATGGCGACGCGGCACAGGATGGTATTTTTGACGATTTCTTGGACAAAGACTTGGGGGCTCTGGAAGGCCTGCGGGACAGTGGGGCACGGGCACGGGGACGGACCCCTGATGTCCGGATGCAGCCCAACAAGCAAGATAGGAGCCATGAGTGGGAGCCGTGGGGGCGGGTCGGCGGTAGTTAGTCAGGGCTGAGGGGTTCGGGTCCTGCGCGGCCGGAGCAGGTGAATTTTCGTTGGAATGGCCCAGGGATCTGCCCACAGGCGACTTCACCTGAATCAAAGCACCAGCCTTAGCATCCCGCGGCGGTTCAGTACGTACACGATTATGCTACGGTGAAGAGTGCGGCGGAGTAGGCTGGCCATCGTGGGGATCCGCCTCCGCGCTATGTCTGAGCGCTCACCCTCCTGAACCTTGCAGCGGCATGCAGCTCCTAACCTTCACATATCCCCCGTTCATTCCCATGTTGGGCAGTCCCGGCGGCTGGACTGGGCGTGCAGAGCGCGGCAGGGGTGGATATGGCGACTCTGCGCCAAGTCGCGCGTGAGGCGGCTCAGGCAGCGCTGGAGGCACAGGCGGCTCCCCGCAAGCCCAAGCCTTTCTCAAGCGTCGGCAATACGGAGGCTGTCCAGTTCCTGGCCGACCTGAATTTGGCGCAGATCGATGGTAACGCTTTATTTGCGGGTGAGGTGCAGCTACCTGATCAGATGCCCGAAATCAGCGGCTTTGACATGTCTGGCTACAAAACCGAGGACGAGGCCACAGGGCCGCTGCTCGAGCACCATAAGAAGCAGCTGGAGCTCCTGGGTGTTTGGTTTGGCCGGTCGGGCTTCGACATCTATCGCGTCCGCAGCTTCACAAATGACGCCCTGTTGATTAAAAAAGGCAACAAGGCCTTCAGCGGGATCTTCGACGGTTTAATAGCGCCTTACGGCCTGGGGCGAACCTATTCCTTGAGGCAATGCCGCATCGTTTATGAGCACAAAAAGCCGGAGGTAAGGTGTAACGTGTTTTACTGCCGTGCAGACTCTGTACAGCATGAACATGTCACGTGGCTTGAGGTCCTGTCGTGCACTTGTGTATGTAGCACGTCGTGTTGTGAAGAAACGTTCTGTGCTTTCCACTGGTGCCGCTGGTTCGGCGCACAGGCGCTCGACGGAGCTCAGGGCCAGGCGATTCTTGCGCTGCTGGCCGCGTGCGCCTATGGGCCGTGCCCTGTGCTGGTGGACCTGACGGACGGCATGAGGCACATCGTGTACACCATACGCGGCCGGGAGGTCATTTCGTGGACTGAGCTGACCCCAAAGCAGGTGGGGAGCTAGGGTGGCGGGATGTTACTTGAGGGCGGGATGTTACTTACTTGAGGCGGTCGGGTGAAGACGAAGTATTGCCGTGCTAGTAAGCTGCTGGCATTTTACATCCACCTGCAGGCGTACTATCTGCAGGCGCAGCACCTCAAGTCTTCTAGATTACTTACTGAGCGGACGCTGACGGTTGAGCAAATTCCGGAGGAGGAGCAGGCGTGGATGCGCCCCGTGCACCAGCTGCGCCCGGAGTCGGGGCTGCACGAGCAGCTCGAGTCGGTCATTCCGTTCCTGCCGTCGGATGAGCGCGTGGACGCGGCGCTGGAGCTCATCCATGCGTGGACACAGGCGCAGCAGCCGGCGCCGCCGATGCAACTCCCCGACAGCATCCAGGCCTTCTACGCGTGAGCTGTGGTAGGTGGGTCAGATGATGTGTGGGGCATGCAAGAACCAGCGGTCCATCCAGTTGGGCGCGGCAGACAGTAGTAGTGCCGCCGGAGAACGAAACAACCCATGTGCGCCTGTAGCGCCTGCGCCTACACCTCGTGTGCGGGCTTAACATTCGGCACGCTCTTACACAGGAGGAGTAGGAGGAGAGGCATCCGTGGTTTGAGTTGAGCAGGAGGAGTCCGGGGGGAGGCGCATGTGGGTGGAGAACCTCGCCCTACAGTCTCCTGTTGCCTGCGACCACCCTACATTGCCACGCGCCAACCAACCCGCAGACATCACCGCTGCTGCACCGTCAATTGTGCTCTTCCGTCCATGGTCCGCTTCTGTTCGTGTTGCGGATCGTGGAATCAAGGAGGGGCCTGGGAGGCTGCAGTGGGCTGTGACGGTGCTAGCTGGCGCAGCTGAGCGAGGTGCCGGCGACAGTGGCAGTGCGCAACCTGGTGGAGAACGAGTAAGGGTCCAGGAGGGCCATGTGCACGGGCTGGGGCCGGGGCGGCGGGGAAGGCAATACTTGGCAGTGAACCGGTGAGGCGAGTGGGTGCTGTTGTTGAAGAGGAGAGGCTGAGAAGACGCGCGGGTGGCTGGCAGCGCTTTACGGCAAAGATGGCCACGTATGACGGCAAGCAGCTCGTTCCCGGACGCGGACCCTGCTGCTGTTTCCCAAGCGAGCAGCTACTGTGCATGGGCAAGTCGAGCGAGCGCGTCTGCGGCGCGATGGTGGTAATGATCATGGCAATGATGATGGTGGTGGTTCCCCCGCTGGGCTGCTGAGGCCTGCAGGGAGTGCTAGTTGCGCCAGTACGTGTGGGCTGCAAGCTTGATGCAGCGACAAGGCTCGGGGGGATACTGGGCCGTATGAGGGATCAGCGGGCAGCCCTGCAGATAGACGCATTATCGCTCCTGGGCTTGGGGTATGTTCATGTTTCGTGGTATGAGGAAAGCAGGACGTGCGTGTGGTCTTGAGACACGGGTTGACTGTTGGGAGGGTGGCCTGCATACCGAGGCAGACGACTGGTCACTGCCTCACACTTTCGGATGGGCGCACTCGGTGATGCGCGGCGGTTGAATTCTGGCACATTTGAATGATCCCTGACAGGTCATTGTATATGACAGAGGGGCTGGCTTGCACCTGGGCACAACCCATCGGGGGCTGACGCCTGAGCGAAATCCGGAGGAGGAGCAGGCGTGCCTGCACCAGCTGCACCCCGAGTCGGGGCTGCGCGAGCAGCTCAAGTCAGGATTTTAGCTGGGTCCCCCTTCACCAGGGCCTCGCGCTCCTCGGCCGGCAGCTCCACACCATGTGTGTGAGAACGTTAAATTGTTTCCATGTGCATGTGTGTGCGTGTGCACACTTGCATTTCATGGCAGGTGCGTGTGCACACTTGCATTTCATGGCAGGTACGGTGCACGTAAATAATGCACCGGTGCATTACTTACGTGCACCGTACCTGCCATGAAATGGCGCGGGGCGCGGCTTTCAGGGCATGTATACTGCGGTGCGCATGCGAAGGCGTTGTTGTGTGTGAGGTGTGTCGGCAGGCGTGTCAACCAGCCGGGTTTGCTGGGCATGTGCCATGGGGCCCACCCACCGGGCGCAATGTATGTAGTTGCTCGCATGACATCAACGCAGCCGTATGTGTGGCTGTCATGAAGCCTTTGTGAATGAATGAACGTTACAGCGGACCCCAAAGGGATCATCGGTGTATACCAGGGTAAGCCCCAGCAGGCCCCACCCCCAGGACGGCAGGTCACCTCCACACCACAACGCCGCACCCAAAGAAAACACAGCGGGCCATAACCCCACCCAGTCAGACACCGAAGCAAGCAGAGGCGCGCAGCGGGGCAACACTACCAAAGGGATAGGCACAGCAGCGGGCATAATCCCCAGAAGTGGATAAAGCCAAGCACAGGGGAAGTCGCCCACACAGGCACCCCATTACCCAACTACAACCACCTCTGAGGCACCCAGCGCTGCACCCTCTCGAGGTCTTGGAAGACCCACGCCTGGCTCGTGACACGACCGCTAGTGGGGTAACCCGCGTCATAAGAAATAACTTGGCCAAACACCAACATGCCAAACGGGAGCCTTGCCTCCTACCCAATCTGAGGGTAGGCCCGGTCCCCACCTTGAACCGCGGGTCGGAGAGCCCACTAACTTCTGTTATGGCAGGAGCACATGTTCCGGGTTCCGCTTGCGCTCATCCGCAAAGTCTGTCGGGCTCGAGTTCGTCTTGTCTCGTCCAGTTCTCCTTGAATGCACACCGGGTCTTTTGTTTAGCATAATGGGATTGGGCGGTTCGGACGGGCTTCTCACTGAACACACCGGGCGCAGCAAGAGGGAAGCACAACATCGAGAGGCGCGGATACCACCCCACCACAACAGCGGCCACCCGGCGCCGCTCCCCCCCCCTCGCGTTTCGCCGCTTGTGCCACGTATCGGTCCCCAATTCATACCCCTCCGCCCTAAAGCGCCCCGGGCACTATGGGCGCATCCCATCAGGGTGAGCAGCGTGCGGAGGTGGGGCCAGAAAGGTGAGAGGGCGCAGAAGAAGAATCGCTCACCGACCCGTGGGTCTGAACCCTGCGTGTTGAGACCCGTGGGTCTGAACCCTGCGGGTTAAGACCCGTGGGTCTGAACCCTGCGTGTTAAGACCCGTGGGTCTGAACCCTGCGTGCTGAGACCCGTGGGTCTGAACCCTGCGTGCTGAGACCCGTGGGTCTGAACCCTGCGTGCTGAGACTGCCAGCCGACGCATGACGCTACCCAGCATGACTGCTGTGGCGGAGCACGACTCCGGGGTCGCTCGGGGGCGGATCGACCCGCCGCGCTCCTCCCTCATCTGCACCGGGACCTTCCCTCATCCAGACGGGTGTGCTGATTCCTGATTGTAGTACTGTACGGCACCGCACAGAATGTGGGCCGCGCATTATTGTCAGATCTTGAAGGGCCGCCGGAAGTCGCCCCCGCCGCCGCCGCCGCCACCGCCCTGGCGACCCGGCCCGCCGCCCCGCTGGTCCTCATCGTCCCACTGCCGCCGCGGGTGGCTCCATTCGCTGCCGCGACCTGAGTGAAAAACGCCGAGGAGACCGGGGCAGGGAGGGGCGAGGGGGTTTGAAAGAAAAAAGAAAAAACCCTAGAAAACGAACCCGAGCACAACCAGACGTAGGGGGGAGGGTGGGTGCGAGGAAGCAGCCCCAAACGAACCGCGTGACACCGAGTGGTACTCATTCACGAAGAAGAACAGGCAGTACGGCAGCACCCACCCGGCGGGTTCCAGCCCGGGGTGCGGCGGCTGGGGTCCCACTCGCTGCCGCGCGCGTCGTCGTCGTCGTCACGGGAGCTGCCGTACCCCTGGCGGGACGGGCCGTACGGATTGCGGGTCTGACGCTCAACCTGCGGTGCCGGGTGCAGAGGTGCGGTGAGGGTGCGGTGCAGAGTTGGGGTTAGAACTTAGAAGAGGAGAGGGAAGAGGCGGGGGGGCCGTGCGGAAAACCTCCTCAAACAGGATCTGTGTTGCTGCTGCTAAAGGTGTCGTACGGTCGTACCGACATAGGGCGGGGACCAAGGTCCTCCTGCCTGGAGTTCACTGCATTTTCCAGCATTAAATCAAATCGTTAGGGTACCCCAAACCGGAGCTCCATTTTTCCGCAAAACCGCCTTGCTTAAATCAACACATACGGTGCATTGCATTTGGGTGTGGGCGCATGGTTACCCGCGACCCAACCGCCGACCCCAACGCCCCAGCCGACCCCAACGCCCCAGCCGACCCCAAAGCCCCACCGCCACCCGCACCTGCCGGAACCACGAGTCGCTTGTGGAGGTGCCCCAGGGGTCCAACCGTAGACATTTTCAAACTTGGGGGCAGGGGAGAGGGTATGTTGGAACATTGGGCAGGCAGGGGGAGGTGGGGCTGCGCGGGGGACGAAACACACCCGAGGTGGGGCACATTTCGCTGTCTTTTCTGACATTAAGGGGGCACATCGCGTCGTCGTCGTCGTCGTCCGGCTGCAGCAGCAGGAGCTGCCCGGGGGGAGTTCTCCAAGGGAGGGCGTGTCAAAGTTAGGCGGCTCCAACTGCTGCTCCCTTCCTGCTTGCTCGCAGCTCTTCCTCCCCTTGGCAGCGCCCGCCCTGTTTCCCTTGCCTTTGCATCTTGTCTCCTTGTTCCCCGTCCCTTGAAACATGCATACCGACTTCCTGTGTACCCAGCCCTTACGCGACCCCCACCCAAGAACCTCCTCCCCCTCGTCCTCCGCCTCGCCCTCCTCCCCCTCGTCCTCCACCGCCTTGCCCCCCTACCCCTCGTCCCCCTCCTCGCTCGCCCTCTCCTGCTCACATGAACTTGGCCAGCTCCTCAAGCACCTCTTCCTGGCTCCTCCGACGCCGCCACCCCGGGCCCTCCTCGCCCTCCTCCGCGTCCTCGTCCTGACCACCGTCCTCCTCCTCCTCGGCTGCCTCCTCGTCCCCCCGGCGGCGGCGGCTGTACCGATCGTCGTCGTCGTCATCATCGGGTCGCAGCCCTCCCCCTCCGCCGTCCTGCCGCCGCCCCACATCCGACCAGCGGAAAGGACTGCGGCGGAAGCTGTCTTCGTCCTCCTGCCATTGCAATGGAGGGAGGGAGGGAGGGAGGGAGGGGGTTGTGGTGAAACGGTGGAAAGCATATGAGCGATGGCGGAAGGGTGACAGAGAGGTCGTTGGTTCAGGGTAAGGATCGGGGCGCGGGTATTTCAATGTAATCCCAAAAAGATTTCGTATACAGGTTACGGCGGTGGTGGTGTGGTCTGCGGTGTGTGTGTGTGCGTGGGGGGGGGGTCGCCTCGGCCCGGTTGCACCGGTTGCAGTACATCCTGACCGTACATGAACACGGTACACGACGCAATGCAACAAGGGGGGACAAGGGTGTGCCATTGCCTGTGCATGTGCGTGTAACGGAAAACTGAGCCGCGTGTGTGTGTGTGTGGGGGGGGGGGGTGGGTGCGTGTCCGTTTCCTGGGAGGCGCCCGACAGCATGTGTGTGTGTGCCAACCAGCCGTACAATTCGCGCGCGCGTGCGTGGCTAGCGAGGTCGGGTTGGCGGCGCCGCGCTCCGTGTGTGTTAAGCGAGGTCGCCGCTCCCACCTCCACGATGTCCCTGAAGAAGTTGAGGCGGCGGGTGCTGTGGGTGATGTCGTACTGCCGCCGCGACTCGGCGTCCGACAGCACCTCGTACGCCCGGCTCAGCTGCACGAAGGCGGCGGTGGCGCCCTCCTGCCTCCTCGCCGTGTCGCAGGAGGTGACGGTGGGACAGCGGGGGGCGGCGCAGGGCAGGTCAGGGGACTGAGGGGAGGGCCGACCGCCGCCGGCAGCACCGCCAGCGGGGCGGGGTGGAGGCCGCTGCGTCGCGCTCCGGCCCCACATCCCATAAGCCGTGCATCCCATACTTTCCCATCTCCCGCCGCACCCCCCACCCACCGGTCAGGCGGGGGGCCCCGTCTGCCGGCCGAACCCGCCCCAGACCTCGCCGGTCTTTCCATCCCCTCCCTGCCTCCCTGTGACCCGTCCCAACCACCGTCCCAACCACCGTCCCAACCACCGTCCCAACCACCACCCCGCCGGCCCTCCCCCCGACCGCCCCACCTCCGGGTTCACGTCGGGGTGCAGCTCCTTGGCGCGTCGCCGGAACGCCGCCTGCGGGGCGTGTAGCGGTGGGGTGGCGAACACGTGATGGAGATCCGGGTAGGGCTTGGGCTTGTTCTTGGCACGGCGTGGGGTGTGGTGTTCATGACGGTGGTGGTGGTGGTGGTGCATAGAGACGGGGAGGTCTTCCTGGAGAATGAGGAGGAGGAGCAGAAGGCGGAGGAGCAGAAGGCGGAGCCTCCTGTCGCCACCACCGCCGGCCCAGCTCGCTGACGGCTCTGCTCGTGTTCCCCCCCAACCCCCGGCATGCACTGCCCCGCACCGTCGGCTCAGTCACCACACACCCGCCCAGACCCCGAACCGAGAACGGTACCCGATGCGGCCCAGCGGCGGCATCCGACAGCCACCTTTCCGTGCTCGGCCCACCACAACCACAACCTCCTGCGTTGGGGCCCTCCCCTCCCCTTCCCCCTAGCGCAACCTCCCCCCTCTTCCCCCTCTCCCCCCCCACCCCCACCCGGATATCCTCCTCGTCACAGTCCGGATCCAGCCCCAGCAGCTCGTAGTAGTTGGCATCCGACTCGTCCCGATCGGACCCTGATCAAGGTGGTGGCGGTGGTGGGGGTCGGATGTTGATGTTGATGATGATTATGATGATGGTGATGATCGGATCAAGGGTAGGGGAAAGGACAGGGCGGGTGGGGTGCGGCGGGCGCGGGGACCGGGACGCGGGACATGTGCCCGGAGGGGGGGGTGTATAGGGTGCCCATATTGGGGGCCGAGCGCCCCGGGGGCGTGCTGCCTGGCTGCACGCAGCTTTGCAGCCCCTCCATCCCGATGCGGTGCGGTGCGGTGCGGACTCGGGATGGCAGCGAACAGCGAAGAAAACTTTCAGAGCAGGGGCGATGCTTTCCCGCGCCCCCCCCCCCCGAAAGCGCAAGCCGCAACGCATTGCCGAGCACAGCTGGGCGGCACACACACGAGGTTGATATGTTAGTATATGGGCTCTTGGTTTGGGTCGGGCGGGTCTCTTATCTAAACACACACGAGAGAGGCGTGCGCGCACCTCGTCGATAGGCTGAGCACAGCACTGCCCCGCGACGACCCCGGCGGGGTGCGCTCCCCGGACCCGGGACACGAGGGGGCGACGCCGCGCGATGTGGGCAGCGGCAGGGCTGTGACGACGGGGTCGGGGCTGCTGGCCCGGCTGTTGCGGTGATGGGTGATAGCCGCGCCGGGCGTGCCGGGTGCCACGCGAGCAGGGACGCACTGCAGTGTTGGTGTTGGAGGTGGACGAGGCGCTGCGTGGGCTGGAGGGTGTGCGCACTGCGGGGAGTCGCAGGGAGCAGGGGATGGGTCGGGAGGAAAGGGGAGAGGCGACGCACGCGCACTGGGTAGGCGTGTCGCGGAACCAGCCCCAGACCAGGAGTGACTCAAGTTTAATTGGTCAATGCCCTTCCTTTCACGCAAATTGTATCCCTATCATCTATGCATATGCGCGTCCACCTCTGCGTGGAGGCTGCGGGGAGGAGCTTCGCAGCGTCCCAACCTGATGCCCAACCCGAAACCACTTGTCGCCCGACAGCTTACCCCATCACTGCTCCTCTAATTTATGCCGATACGTGGTACCGATAGGTTTGTTGAAGCGCTTTTGGCTTGGGAGACAAGCGAGTCAGGAGTACAGCAACACGACTTTTGCAGAGAGCCGTCGGTACCTTTCACGAATACGCAACATAAATAGAACTCTTCTACTATTTCGATGCTGCGCTAGTCCTGAAAGATTTGCAAATTGTTTGTGTTGAATTCACGCCTTGAAAGACTCCGGAGCCGAGTGGAGCTATTGGAGCCGAGTCCAGTTGACACCTAATCTCCTTTGCAACTTTGTACCCTTGAAGGCACGAGCTGCAAGATGAAAGAAGATGGGTTGCACCGGCGCGCCCAGTTCGGGGCCTTCCAGCGTTGACCCCAGCTTGCTAAGCCTCGTGCACTTGTGACGCAACTTGGACCTGCAAGCAGTATAGGCTTCGTAGGCGCCCTGCTGCGGCAGATCTTGCGCGCGTTCTCGGGCAATGAGCACCCCGCAAGAGCTCACTCAGGAGCCTGTCGTTCGGGCGCTGCAGCAGCATCTGCTGGCGCAGGGAGCTGTACTACCGGATAGCGTGAACCTGCAGCAGGCCCTTGCATATGCGCAGCAGTCCGCGTCCGGCGCGGTTGCATTGCCGGAGAACGGGAGCGATGGTGGAGACACGGACTCCGACAACGAGGAGGCCGGAGCCCGGCGGTCATCCGACCGGCTCACGAAGGGCAAACAGGGAGTTGGGAAGGGCGCCAAGGATAAGTCGGGGGCTGGCCGGGCGTCGAGGCAGAAGATGAAGGATGCCGACGATGAGGATGCCGACGAGCGCGCGAAGGGCGGAAAGGCAGGGAAAGGAGGAGCTGGAACTATCAAAGACGGCCAGCCTCCCAGGAAAAAGGCGAAAGCTGAGGCGGCATCGGGGGATGCAACACAGGTGAGGTGGGGCTTCGGTCGTACAGTCGTTGGACCGTGGCGCCGACAGATGCCATCAAGCATATCCCGCGATATCCCTCTTGGCGGGTTAGCGCTGATGTTTCGGATTGATTGCAAGTTTGACTGCGAAGGCAGCTGGCCGAGTTTGCGGGCCCTGTAGGTGAAGGCTCAAACGCTCCGAAACCACTCACCCATGTAACCCGAACCATCCCGTCACCAACCCTGCGCTTGCCCTAATCAGCACTTGATGGTGCCGTGTCATATTTGCCTTGAAACTCAAATTTAGGGCTCCATCAAGAAAGCCGATTGCGCGCCCGCTGTTGAACTCCCTCAGTTTGATCCGCTCCGGAACCTGGATGTGCTGGCAGCCGCGGCACTGGCCCAAGCCAACGTGGAGCAGCCCGTCGGAGGTATCGGCGCCACAGGGTCACCCGCTGCTCCGCTGAGCGCAGAGGCAGCCGCTGCCGCTGCATCAGCTGCGGCGGCGGCGGCCGCAGCCGCGGCGGCCACCACCGGCACCGGCGTTTCTCCGAAATCCCGCGCGGCGGTCTCCGGTGGGCCATCCGCCGCGGCGGCTCTTGGCGGCGCCGCAGCCGCCGCCAGCGCCGCCGCGGCGGCGGTGCTGCCCGTGCGAGGCCTGCCCCGCTGGCGACAGCCGGCACAGGCTCCGCAGCGGCAGCGGCGACCGTCGGGCCGCCGCCGGGCTCCATGGCCGCGGTCGGCTCCGCCTCGGCGGCAGCCACCGGCAGCCCCTCCACGCGTCCGCGCGTCCCGGACGGGGCACAGGCGGAGGGGCCACGCCCCCAGCAGCAGCCGGTGCCGCCCCGGCCGGTAACGCCACCGCACCAGCTGCGGCGCCAGCTCCCGAGTCGCCTCGCCAGGCGGCGGCCGCTATCCCGGTGGGCTATCCACATACGCCACTATCAGCAGGCGCGCAGCCGCAGCTGCCACAACAGCACCAGCAGCAGGCGCAAGTCCAAGCGCAGGCCGCCCAAGTGCTGCCGGCGGCCGCCGCCATCCCCACGAAGCCGCGCTCCCGCCGGCCGCTGCCCTCGCACATCGCCACGCAGCGCCAAGCGGGGCATCCGGGGCCCGCGGGGGCGTTGACGACCTGGGGGGAGATCGAACGGCTGCGGAGGAGGGCGGCGGCGCCGCCGCCGCCGAGGCCCTGGCGCTCGACGGCGCCGGGGAGCTGTTGGCGGACGAGACGGAGCTACAGCCTCCGACGAGCTCGCTGGTGGTGGTGCTACAGCTGCACCATGCGCTGGAGCCGTCGGGGTTGCTGCAGCCGCTGCAGGCTCCCGGTCTGCTGCCCGGCGGCATCAACGCCTTCGCTGCCGCAGCCGTGCAGCCGCCGGCGCAACCGTTGCCGCAGCGGCCGCGGCGGCGGCCGCGGTGCCGGGGCCGCTGCCGCCGGCGGCGGCGGCTCCGGGGGCAGCCCCGGCAGCACCGCCGCCGGAGGCGGCGGTGCCGGGGCCGCTGATGCCGGGTATGGCGCTGGACGCCGCGGCGGCGGAGCTAGCGGCTCTCATGTCGGGAGTGATGGCGGGCGTGGACAGCCAGCAACAGCAACAGCCGCACATGGTGGCAGCGGCCGGACCCGGTGTCGCACACGCACACGGAGCAATGCCACTGGCGCCCGGCCTGCTGCAGCAGGGGCATCAGCATCAGCAGCAGGCCCCGCCGGGCACGGCGCAACTGTCCGGCGCCGCCGCGCTTGCCATGCAGCCCGCCGGACCCGAGGACGGCGGCGCCATCCTCCAGGCGGGCGGCGCCGCCACCGCCGCCGCCCCCAACCTGGCCGCCGCGCTTGTGCCGCCGCAGGTCCGTCCCGGCGCCGACCCACATCAGCTCATCCACCCCCACCCCACCACGCGCATCACCAGCTGCCGCCCGCGCCTGCGTTGCAAGGGACGCTCGAGGGGGACGTTTCCTTGGGGGTTCCGGAGCCGGGGCCGGCGGCAGCGCGGCGGCGCAGACGGCGGCGGCGCTGCCGGCCGACGCTGGCGCCGGTGCGGGCGGGCCCTCCGCGGGCGTGGGTATGGGATCCCTCCCCTCCATGGACGCCCTGGTGGGGGAGCCCATGATGGTGGCGTCGCTGATTCAGGCCGCGCTGGCCAACCACGATGCGTCGCTGGGTGTGGGCCAGCCCGGGGCCGGGACGTCCGGGGGGCATGCCACCCAGCTGAGCGAGTTGCTGATGGCGGCGACGGCCGGCGGAGGCCAGCCGCTGGCGGCGGCGATGGCGGCGGTGACGGCGGCGGCGGAGGGCCTTATGGCGCCGGGCGGACCCATGGCGCCGGGGCTGGGGCCCGGCGTGGCCGTCGGGCTGCCGCCGGGACGGATCCCGCGGCGTTCGCGGCGGCAGCGGCGGCGGCGATGGCGGCGGTGACGACGGGCGCCGCGGGGGGAGGGAGGAAGCGCGGCGGCGGCCGGCGGCGCGGCGGCGGCGGCGGTGCGGAGTCGGAGGGCTTTGATGAGGAGATGAGTGACGATGATGCACGCCGCAAGGAGGTAGGAGAGGCTGCATCTCGGGCCGTGTGGGAAGGGCCGGTGCTGGGGACCCCAAGCGGCGCTTCCATGGGGCTGTGCACCCTCCCTCCCCAATGCGGCGTTGCAGCCCCGCCACCACGCCTCGCCAAGCGCCCCAGGCCGCACACCCACCTCCTCCTCCAGATCACCGCACTTGCTGCCGCTGCCACTAGGGAGCAGAGTCCTTCCCCCTGGATCCCCGTCACAGCAGCTCAGACTCCACGGACCACCCACATGGCCGCGTGCGGGTTCCGGAGCTCGCCCTCGGCCCAACAGCGCATTGCCCTCCGCCGTCAGATGCTGAGCCGCCTGGCGGTTGGCGGGTGTTGAGGCCATGAAGGGTACTCGCGGCACAGGGGCAGGAGATGCGGCGGATGGTGCGCGCGCTCGGTGGTTCGGGGGGGGGGGGACGCTGCTACGATGCCAATGGCGCTCGTCCGGGCCTGGGGCGCGCGCCGCAAGCGAGGTTAGGGTACTGTCGCCAAACAGTCCGTAGCTGCCGCATGGACGTTACCCATTCGCATCAGCTCCCAGCAGATTCGAGCAGCGGGCAATTTGATTTTGAGTCAAGCTGAGTAATAAGAACCATGGAAACCATGTTGCCATGAATTGCATCAGCATTGTCAGAGCATACATTTTCTTTGGTTTCTTTGCCGTACGCGTAGGTGCGTACAAATGCTGGACAAGACGTAATGGGCCCCGACCTCCTGGCCCTGCCGCCCGTGCGTGGGGGCTTCGGCCTCCTGCCCCTGCAGGCGCACGTTCAGGCCCGGCATGCAGTGGCCGCGGTTCGGTGTGTGATGGGGGCCTGCGGCCTCCTTGCCGCCGATCCCCCTTGGCCGGAGCTCGCTCTGCAACTTCTCCGCCGTTGCCACTCCGCGGCGCATCCCCTCTGCCTGCTCGCCCCTATGATTGTCGGGTGCTGGGGGCGCGCCACCGGCGGGTAACAAGGCCTTCAACCGCCTCCTTGGCGCCCTCGCGCCGCTGGGGCCGCCTGTCCTCCTGGATCCGGATTCCATCGCGGGGCCGTGGTGCTACGTGGCCCCACTGTGGGGCAACCCCGCCCTCCTGGCGCCGGATGGGCGCTGCCTGGAGGCCTGCTTCCCCTGTTCTGTTCTCGCTGCGGGGCCTCACCACCGTTGCTGGTCCGCGCTCGCTGGGGTCCGGGCCGCCCTGCGCCGGCGGGGGAGGTTCCCCCCCTCGTGTCGCGCGAGGGTGCACGCTTGAGCTGCAACGTCTCGTCCTCCGCGGCGTCCTCGGCTACCAGCGGGAGCTCGGGGCGGCTCTGGAAGTCTATGGCGTGCAGGTGGCTGACGACTTGGATGCCCTCGTTCGTCACCTACTGGTCATCAGCTGGGTGGCAGCTGCTCGGGGGTGGATCGCGGGTGCAGCCGTTGCTCCAGTGGTGCCTGACGCCTGGCGTGCGTTACTCCGCGGTTTGGCGTGGCAGCCGGTCAACGGTCCGCCCGTCCGGCTGCTGACTCTCACTGTAAAGACGGCGACCACCCTCCAACTCGGGCCGTCCCGACTCGAGCTCGCGGATCGGCACCAGGCCTACGTCGTGGATGCGTACGGCCTCTCACCGGCCCCATCGTATGCCCTGGCTGATTTCCAGGCTGCCCTTCGGCGGCTGTGACAGCTACGTTGGGAGTACTTCCACAAGGAGCCGCTCTGGCGCCTCGCTCTACATGGCATCGCGGGATTCCCGTTGGTCGCGGCCCGCGCCGCGAGGGCGCAGGGTGCTAGCTTGCGGGCGGCCACGGTGTGCCCCTGTGGCGCCCCTATCACTGGGCTTGGCGCGTGCTGGGTTCGGCGCCACTTGTTTTGGGACTGCTTTGTTGCGCGGTCGTTGCGTGAAGAGATGGGGGCGGCGATGGGGGCAGCTGTGGGCGGCCTGGACGCTGTGTTTGACCGCCACCACCTGTGGCTCGTGATCGCCCCGCCGGGTATCCGGCAGGTTGTCTGGGATGTTGTGGCGTTGGCGGCCCTGGCGGCAGTTGAGCGCGGCCGTCAACGCATGTACCATGTGTGGGACACCGTCACGGCTCTTCCCTGTGCGCGCCTGGTTTCAATATCTGTGGAGGTCGCGGCGGACTTTGGGGCCCGTCTCGCGTCCTTTGTGGCGCTCGGTCTGTCCCCGTGGAACTGGAATTCCGTGCCGTCCGGTCACCCTTTCCTGTGTGGGGTGTCGGGGCGTGTCGTTCTTTCGCGGCCTCCGGACGTTGACTCACCACCCGGGTCCCCCGGCCCGTCAGCTAGTGTGGTTCACTGCGGGTGGGCTCCACGCCTGCTCGACACTCTTTACGTTCATTGGTTCGCTGCCTTTGCGTTGCTTGTCTGCCTTGAAAGCCGCGAAGGTGGGCATTGGTGGTCCTTGGCTTGCCTTCATTACGTATCTTGCCTGCTATGAAGGCTGGGCGCTGGTGGTTCGTGGTTCGTGGTGGGCTTTTTCATTGGCATGGCTCCCTGCTTAGTGCACGGCATGCGCCTGTGGTAGGATGAATGTCAACCTTGGGGTAGGATGAATGTCAACCTGTCTGCGCCTGTACGGCGAGCGAGCAGCTTAATTCCTGGGGGACCAGCCCCCTTCTGACGATCGCTTCCTAGACGTAATCATGCACTTCTGGCGAGCAGTGACTTTTCGGCTTCGAAACAAAGTGGTCAGGTTACTCGAGGGCGATGCAAGCACGCTCAGCTCTGAACACCTTTTGGGCCTCGCCTGAATCGCGCCCCTGTTGGCATATTTCAAGATTCACTCGTAATTGGTTGGGCTGACAAGGCAGTGCGCGCATTGGAAATAGAAAGGTAATTCAGATCTTTGGTGACCCAACGAGGTACTTGGGAGGCAGATGTCCCCCAAATCTGCTCTCCCTTCATTGACGATGTAGGTCCGCTAGACGTGGCTCTGCACCACGATGGACACGGATGGGGTGGACAAGGTTCACGAAGCCCTTGTAGCTTTGGGAGCTAACCCGACGGTCTTTAAAAGACCGACTTGGAATGCCTGGATCGGAACGGCTATCGCAACGTCGACGTTCTGCAGTCTGCAACACGCGAGAGCCTCACGGCCATTAATCTGCCGGTTGGACTCGTCGACTACATCCTAAAGCTGATCGGTGCGCAGGGTTCTCTCATGGGGTTCTCTGGTGGGTGAGGAGTGCGTACGCGTATGGGGTGGGCTACCGCGGCATGGCTGGCTACTGCATGCGGGAGTTATTCCTGCCACTGTGCGCACGGCTGCACGTGTACCCCAGGGTGACAACTGTCCGGTCGATCGATGCCAGTCACCAGCATAGACGCGCAGAACGCACGCGGCTGCGCTGCGCCGCCACTAAGGTCCAAAAACTGTCTTGCTGCTAAAAATCACTATAATTGCCGGTACTGCGCATAACAATTCATAGCCTTCGGCCAAGGAAGTAACCGAAAGCATGCCGCTCCCAGGAATGAAAGATTGAAGCAGATGTTGAAACTCGTAGGTTATGCTGATATATACAGTCACAGCCGGAGCGTCTGGGTCGGCGGAAAACGGGAAATCAGCAAAGCCGGTACCACGGCACTGTCAACCCTAAATCTTACATTTTCACAGTGAAGATTATACTTTAGATTGTTTTTCGCAATTGAGACGTCGCTGAGGACCTGGACAGACTTCTCCACGGCCGATGGCTAACACAACCCAGTGGTGTCGTCCTCCTGTCGTCTGCGCACCAGCTTCTATATTTTCATTCTCATCACTTCATCGCATAGACCAAACCTATGGACAGTGAACGATCGTTGCTCGCATGCCTTGTTTTCCGTTCTTCATTAAATCAACATTGCACATACAGTTGTGTTCTTCACAGCCGTTTCGAGCTGGGTCATCTTCAGTACATTTCCGTGATGGTCGTTGTCGACATTCCGTGGTTCTAACCAAATTTCTTCTCAGCAGTGTCTCAGCAGACACACACGACATAGAGGCGGGCATGCCTTCATTGGCAAAGTAACCGCCGCTACTGAATTATAAAATTCGCCACTGATTTATTGCAACACGCCCCTGTCACTAAGGTCACAACTAAGTCACAACAATTATGCCCCTGTCACTAAGTCACTATCGTCGCGGAATCGCCCTGCTATCGAATGACGACGATTGAATTTATAAGCGCATTCATAAATCGGCGTCTGGAGGTTTCACTAACGACACATTGCTAACGGAAAAGTGGCGCGGCAACTCGCTGAACCTGGACCCAAAGCACAGCAATGCGTACATCAATAATACTAACATCGGACATGGCTGAAACTGCAAGATGAACAAAACTAAATTCGCGTCGGCGAGGACCCTTTGTAACAAAGCTCGGGCCCTATAGGGTCCTTCGTCGTAATATAACTAACAAGTAAGTTAGTAGTCCACAGATTGGTGGTATTGAATAATACCGTTTAGGTTGAAGCATCGGTATTTAACCGATTCAAAATGCAAGCGCCATACGGCACGTGCGAGATTTGGACGAGCGGCCAAGTAGGCCTCACGTCGTTACATTCCCCC
The DNA here is from genome assembly GCA_003117195.1 of Eudorina sp. 2006-703-Eu-15. Lineage (NCBI taxonomy): Eukaryota > Viridiplantae > Chlorophyta > Chlorophyceae > Chlamydomonadales > Volvocaceae > Eudorina > Eudorina sp. 2006-703-Eu-15. The sequence goes on from BDSI01000241.1 coordinate 84,969, forward strand.
TCCTTGAATGCGAACCCGTCCTCGGGGCGCCGGGAAGAAGTAACTTGAGCCACTTAGGCAGGGCACGCCTTTAGCGTACAGCTTGGTGTGGTACGCGTCTACGGCAGCGCGGCAGCCTCGCATGCAGTCTTGGGCGGTTTCCCAGGAGTCGTACTCGGGCCGTGCTTTTGCCAGCGCACGAGGTACTCCGTGCGGATCCGTCGCCCATTGCGCGTGGCGGTGTGCGTGGATTTCTTCACGAACCAAAGCGGCTCGCCCTGCTCAGCTGGTACAGCAGGGGGCGGCGGTGCGCTGCTGCTTGCGACGTGGTTGCGCAGCAGGGAGACGTGGAAACGTTGTGCATCCGAAGTGCTCCGGCAGTTGGAGGCGCGCGCGTTGTCACCAAGCATCTGTGTGATGCGGAATGGGCCAATGAAGCGCGGCATGAACTTGCCACGGCCCTTAGCGTTGGGCGCTCGGAAAGTGAAGTTTTTGGTGTTGAGCAGGACCAGCTGACCTTCTTTGAAGTGAGCGGGGCGGCGATGCTTGTCAGCGTGCCTAGCCTGGCGCTGTTGCGCGGCCTGCATGCACTTTCGGGCGTGTTCAAGGCGGCTTGAGAGGCTGTCCGCCAGTGCTTCGACTGCGGGGAACTTGGTCCGTTCAGGGAGGCCGAAGTCCTGTGGCATGGCCGGTTGCGGCCGTACACCAGGTAGAAGGGGGTTTGACCCGTGGCCTCGCTTTGCTGTTGTTGATGGCGAATTCTGCCATGGGGAGGTATGTCTCCCAGTCAGTCAGATCGGACCAACGTAGTTGCGCAGTACCTCTTGGAGTACGCGTTTGCGCGCTCAGTCTGGCCGTCCGTTTGTGGATGGTACGCCGAAGACATGAGTTGTTTGACGCCGAGTTGCTTGGCGGCGTGGCGCATGGCTTGAGCAGTGAACCGTGGGTCACGATCAGAGAGCAGGGCCGTAATGGCTCCGTGCTTGCAGATGATGTGACGGACCAGGATCACGCGAATTCGATGTAGTGATTGAGTCCTTTGTGGGACCAATGTGACCATTTTGGAGAACTTGTCCACGAAGACGCAGACGGCTGTGTAGCCAGAAGGCGTTTCGGCAGTGAGGTCACGAAATCGCACGAGACAACTTGCCAGGGTGCCGTAGGAATCGGCAGCGGTTTCAGCTCGCCTGCTGGCTTGCGTACTTCGGATTTGTTCCGTTGGCATTGGGCACTCGCGCACGTAGCGCTCAACGGCAGAGTACATGCCGGGCCACCAGAATCGCTCGTGGATGGTGTGGAATGTGCGGCAATGCCGCGGTGCCCTGCCAGAGGTGTGTCATGGTAGGCGTGAAGGATATCCGCACGGAGCTGTGGGTCGTTGGGAACGATGATTTTGTTGCCTTTGAACCACATTCCGTCAGCGGAGGTGACTGTCCCCCAATCGGCATCGGGTTGCGCGGGCATGGCCGCCCTGAGGCGGTCTGCCAGGTGGGCGCGTTGGGTTTGTCTCAACGGGCATGCCCAGGTAGTTGAGGACTGCCGTGACCGTTTCAGGTACATGGATGCGCGATAGTGGGTCGGCAACGTTTTTACGGCCGGGCCGGTACTCCCACGTGTAGTGGAATCGGCTGAGGAATTCTTGCCAGCGAGCTTGGCGCCGCGGACAGGTCTTTCTTGGTTTCAAACCAGATGTTCGGATGGTGATCCGTGACCAGTCGGAAGGTTCTTGCGCCGTTTCGAGGTACGGGCGCCACTCGTGTAGAGCGTTAATGGTACCGAGGAGCTCCTGCTCTGTGGTTGTAGTTGATCTCCGGAGCCGAACTTGCGACTCGTGTAGGCGACGGGGTGGCCCTCTTGGAGGAGTACGCGCCCGTGCCGTAAATACTGGCGTCGGTGATGACTTTGAACGGTTTCGAGAAATCAGGCAGACCGGCGCGTTGGCCAGCGCACTTTTGATTCCTTCGAATGCAGCTTGGTGCTCGTCCTTCCAGTCGGTTTTTTTGGTGAGTGCCGTGAGGCGCTGCGAGCGACGAAATCCTTGGATGAACTTGCGGAAGTAATTCGCAAGGCCAGGAAACCGCGCAGGGCAGTCATGTCCGTTGGGACAGGGTAAGTCTTCACGGACTCGATTTTGCGAGGGTCGACTTTGAGGCCAGCGCGGCCGACAATGTGACCGAGGAAGTTTACTTCTTGTTTGTTGAACTCGCACTTTTCCAGTTTTGCGCGCGAAGCGCACCCCTTTGAGGGATTCGAGAACGCGCGAATGTGCTCGATGTGGCTTTGTGGATCCTTGCTGAAAATGAGGATATCATCCAGATAGACCACGCAATAACCAGCGTCGATGTGCTTTTTAAGCACGGTGTTCATGACCTTTTGGAAAGGTCGCCGGGCGTTGGTTAAACCGAAACACAGTACTTTGTACTGGAACGTCCCGAATGGCGTCACGAAACTGGTTTTGGGACGTCTTCGTCCGTAATGCGAATTTGATGGTAACCGCTTTGCAAATCAAGGGAGAACAGGCTCGCACCCTGGAGTTTGTAGCAGGTCTGTGATGTTGGGTAATGGATAGCGGTTTTTAACGAGAAGGGCCTGCGGCAATCCCGCTTTTTGTTTTGTGTAGGTTTGATGAAAGGATATGAAGAAGGCGTAGGGGCCGATCGCATCACTTGAATGAAAGAGAGCATGAATCCAGTTTGCGGTAAGCACGGTGACCCGTACATGACCCGCTGAGCAAGGGTAAAATAATGTACGGTGAACCGTGACTTACCCCTTGCTCGAGCACGGTACACAATTTTGTTCTTTTTGAGACAGCACAGTTGCCAATATAAAAATATTTCAATTTATATATTGGGACGTTTGGGCAGATAAGGACACAAGGGTGGGACAAACAACCGGCCCGCGCGGCCTGAGCACGGGCCGTGCGCGACCCTTGCTCAGGTGTCGCGGCCGCCATCTAGGCCCCCGACGCGCCGCTCGGCCCCGGCAACAGGTGCAAATGCACTCCCCCGCCCCCTGCGCACCAGTACAGTGCATAGCGCGCCCAGGCGAC